>BQNB010106206.1:0-2500 GCA_026074375.1 Tanacetum coccineum | reverse complement strand
GAGATAGAAAATTCATCCCATGATAAAAGTCTCTCGGATTGGACTTCAATGAATATCCCTGGATCAAAAATCTTGTTTCCGGATCCGAGGGAATCGTGAGAAGGAGTGAAGTCCAAATCCGGATCAAAGGTGGGAAGGGTGGGCAAAATATTAGGCATAAGAACATAATGTTCAGAAATACCCTTCACCACTTTGGTAGTCACAACACCCGCATCGGGCTCAAAATCAAAACAAATCTCAACATCCGGTGGTTCCGGAGGAGGACGAGAAGGTGACAGATCATTAAAATGATCAAGGTTAGATGACTCATTTTCAGGAAGGGGAAGAAAATCATTGCTAAGCAATTCTTCAAGAAAACAGATATCCCCTTCCGAGTCATAGTCGTCATTCTTAATGCCTGGTGGCATCTAGTCATCGGAAGCAAGAAATAAACCGATCTCCTCCATATGAGAGTCACTATCCTCAACGGGGATAGGAGATAGGGAGGGAGACTCGATAATCGTATCAACATTTTCAGAATTACGTTCTTCCGGCTGTCGTGGAGATGAATTATCATACAACAAATTCTCAACAAGACAGATTTCTTCCTCTAGATCAAAGTCGGCTTCCTCAATTCCCGGTGGAATTGGATCGATATGAGCGAGTTCGCCTGAGAACTCCTCTAGAAGATAATCAAACTTAGGTGAAGAATCAATTAAAATATCACGGTTAAGCAAAGATTCGATAAGATTTGACTCGACATTGAAATAATGCGGATCAATCTTTGGAGAAATGATTTCTTCATCATCAAAAAGAGGGTTCGAATAAATTTTGAAATTTTCCATTGGAACGTCCTCATCAGAAAGTGACTCGTCATCACTAGAGGTGAAATCGTCGTTTGAATCAAAGAGAGGATTCGAGAAAGTTGTAAAATTCAGAGAAGTTTCATCACACTCGGGCACATCACATTCACTTTCATTATTGGAAAAATCCTTGGACTCACTTGGGATTGGAACAAGGTTCTCAACACTAGACTTATAATTCTCCGATTCCTTTCAATATGACAAGATGCTCTCCCATTATGAGAGAGTCCTCAGGTTCTTCAGTTGGTAAGTCAGGAGTGGAAGATATGATAGCAACATACGGAGAATATCGAGCAATAATATCTCTCAAAGGTATAGAATCATCCTCGTCGTCATCATAATTACAAATAGATTTAATACGTTGTGAAACAGCAAGATACTTTTCTTCCATTAAAACGCGCTCCTTTTTTCGCATCTCGATGTCCAAACCATTATAATCTTGCAAGAGTTGTTTAATTTTAATCTCACAATCTCTTTCATATTCATCATCAATCTTCTCACCTCAAAATCTTTTATAACTCAAATCATTCGAATCAACCGCTTCTCACTCATTATTTCTTCTATACTCATGTCTTTCTTTTTAAAACTCTCCTCTTTATTAATCCTCTCAATTTCAAGAAGTTGAACGGTAGAAAATTGCTGGGGTTGAATTTGGTTAAAACCGGAATAAATCGGATTATAACAAAAATTAGGATCATAATTTTGGTTCATCGGTTGACACTGAAAATTTTCATGAAGAACCCCGCAATTTTCATAAGGAAATTGTTGTGGCTGACTCAGGGAATAATGTAGAGGTTGGTTAAATCTAAAGTCTTGATTGTAACAGGGACCCTGATCAAAGACGGATGTGTTTCATGTTTGACAATCGTAACCCGGATGAGAGTTCCCTCCACAAAATTCACACGAGTATGTCTCGTATTGGTATTGTAGAGGTTGGTTGAAGAAATTCGGTGTTTCATTATAAGAATAAGGATTTGGGTCATAGACAAACTCATTTCCGGATCTTACACTGCTACAACTCGAACAGTTTCCACCATTAAACGGGCCTCCACACCACGAGCAACCAAAATGGTTATACGAAGACATGTCGAAGAATTAAACGGATAAGAAGATAAAGAAGATAAGAATTAAATGAGGTAAGAGGAAAATGAGAATATTTTTAAATTTTTTTTTATAAAGATAAAAAAAATAAAAAATATTTTTGGTATTTTTAATATTTATAAAATAAAAGGAAAAATAAAAATAAGAAGAAAAATATTTTTGGATTTTTATATTTTTTATAAGAAGGAAAATAAACTTTTCGAAGAAAGGATCTTCAAGGCTCGAACACGAACAATCCCGTAAAAATCGCTACACCTCTCCCCGGCAGCGGCGCCATTTTGATATTAGTCATTTTTACAACGCGTTTATCAAATTAACCCTCAAATATATTATATATATTTATAGAAAATACATATACGTATACGTAAGCAAAGTATCATACAAATTATTCTTAGGAAAGAATAATAAGTAATCAACACGGGTATCGTTTTCCTCACCGAGAGATGAATGGAAATCTACGTTCAAGTTGTAAATCGAGCTTGATTGTCATTTAAGTTTTTGGTTTTGGTTTTAAACTATTTTATACTAAAAATTAAACTAATATTAATTCTAAGATT
>BQNB010106205.1:9885-23439 GCA_026074375.1 Tanacetum coccineum | reverse complement strand
TGTCCTTGCTAAGTTTAGCATTTTCTTTATCATTTTCAGTTGCTTTAAGGTGTTTCCAGCTTTTATTTCTTTTCATTTTTATGATTAAGCACATCATAAGCTTTCTAGAACACTTTTTCTTTTTTACATTGATCTTAATTTGAGCTTATTATAGCTGCTTTAGTGAAAACAATCCCAAACACTTACTTTCTGTAAACAACTTATTAATAAGCTGTTGTAGGGCTTATTACTTAGTTTTAGCTTATGTTCCTTTTGTTAAAATAGCTTATTTTAGTCTCCTTATTGATTCCTAGTATTTAGTTTTTCTTAAAAATCAAAAAAATAAAAAAAATAACAAAAAGGGGTTGCCACCACACTCAAACCCACGACCTCCCACACATAACACACACGACTTAACCAGTTTGCTACATTAGCTCATCCATTCGTATATTACACAACTTAATACTAGTACACGATTTCATTTCTTTTTTTATAAATAAGCCGTAGCTTAATAAGCTTATTTTAGGGCTTATTCGTTAAGCATTTTGGTTTTTCTTATTTTTCTTAAATTTCTGCTAGTGTTTAAGACTTTCCCTGAATTTTTTAGATTTTTCCAACTTAAATTTTATTTTTTATAATTTTTTGAAAGTTAAATTCTCATAAAATCAATAAAAAATAGAAAAAAGATTCAGAAAAATACAAAAAAATAGTTTTTAGTTTTATAAAAAATAGCTTTAGGTTTACATCCAGTAAAATCATTTTTACACTTTTTAGATTTTAAATTTCATTTTTGAGCTTTTATTTTAAACTTTAAAAATAGGATTTTAATAATAAAAATAGTTGAAAATAGTTTTCTCTGCTTTTATAGTATTTTAGACTTTTCTAAGCTTAAAAATCATTTTTCCAAATTTTTAGTACTTAATTTGCTATTTTTTTAAGATTTAATTAGATTAAATTAGTTTTTAATTCATAATAAATCCAAAAATAATCAAAAAAATGTTTTTTTTTCCTAAAATTTTCTTTTGTCCTATCTTAGGGTTAGAAATTTAGTTTATATTTTTAGGAGTAAAATTTAGTAGGTTTGCTTAATTGTCGTGTTTTATTTGTTTCCCGTATTAGTTTAATTGTTTAATTGTCCATTTTAATTATTGCTTTTTAGTTAGTAGTCATAGCTTATCAAATCATCTATTTTCTTATTCAAGTCATAATCCGAACAAAAATGAGGTCTCAATTTCACTAGTCGTTGGGAAAACGACCCGGGTGATCATACTTACCCGGTTAAATATACGTATTATATATTATATTAACTAACATGCTAACATACATGAAAATTTTAAACTACAAAAAGTCCTATAACTAGTAAAGCTCCATAGGACTTGCTTGCAAAATGGTGGATGGACAATTATTTGAGAAACTAAACATAGAGTATGTTTAGTTTGGGGAAGATGATGGAGGTGGTGGGATGATGGTTGTTGGTGGTTGTGAGAGCATATGTTCAATATATGAAAACATATATTGGAGTTCATCTCTCAATCCAAATATGAGAGTACGATTGTGAATGCAACACAAACATGAATCTCCATGTGCCTCAAGAAGGTTCCAAGGAATGGGATGACCAAAGATAGGTGGTGAAGGTGATGGAGTATCAAATTGGACATCAAGTGGGGTAATTGGTGAAAGGGTGAGAGTGATGTCCATTGATGCATTTTCTTGAGTTGGAGGTGGTGGAGAAACTCTTGGAGGAGGAGATGTTGGTGGGTTCAAGTAACCATTGGGTGAAAGTGATGTTGATGAGGTTGGTGATTTTGGTGTGTAGTCAATTGAAGAGGATGAGGTGTCTTTGGTGGATGGAGTTTTAGAGGGTGCATTGGGAGCACTAGGAGATGATTCTTGAAGCTTGGGTGATGGGGTTATAGTGTCTTCATTTGTCAAGTCAATGAAGAGTTGTTTTGGTGGTATGATGGTGAATTTTGGTTTCTTTGATGGTTTGGAAATGGAAGCTTTTGGTGAAGCCATGGAGATTGATAATGGTTAGTGTATGATGAAGAAGATGATGTGTTGGTGATGATCATTTGGAAAAGATTTATGAGAAGAGAATGGATTGAAAAGGGAATGAATTTGAACTAGTTTAGTTTATTCCAAATTGTGTTCAAGCATTCTGGGCAAAGATAGCTGAGACTAGGTAAAAGATAGTCAAAAAGCAGGAAAAATATTGTTTTACCCGTGATTTGCTAGGGCGGTCCCCTTAATTAGGGGTCGGTCCCCTTAAAGATAAGGGGCCCGCCCGTTATGAATTAAGGGGGCCGCCCTCTGCTGGTTTCTATTTTTCACAGAAAAACGATTTTTCTCAGAATTTTTTGTGAGAGTATTTCTGTTTTGGTGGTTTATTTGCAGCAAGCCCTATTGAGTTTTATGAGCACATTTAATCATATAACATGTAATAAACACATCAAATCATGAAACCAAAGTAGCATAAGTAGTCTAGTTGATTTATATAATACAACCAATTTGTCTTATGTTAATCATAGCAAACAAGTACCTTAAAAATAACCAACACTCAGTATTTCCGTATACATACGGATGATCACCACCAGTTGTTTATAACATACACATAATGAGTTAATAAATTGTCTTAAACTACACTTTAGCCATCCTAGCTCACTTCAATCCTATGTGTTTATTTCTTCTTCTTGCTAAACACTCCTTTTAGTGCCTTTCCAAATGATTTGAAACCTCCACGCATCTCCTTATGCATTTGTTGTGTTTGGTTGAGCAAGACGGTTTGTCGTTCAAAGAGAGTTTCATCGGTTTGTTCGGAAGCGGAAGGCATTTGGTAGTTTTGGTAGTTGAGAGGATCAAGAGAGTTAAGGTAGGTGGTAGGAGATGGAGTACTTGCACGGAAGTAGTTTTGAATCATCATCATCATCATCATCATCGTGTTGATGAGATGACGTGCCTTGATGATGAGAAGATGAAGAAGATACGGAATGACGTGCCTTGCCACGATCACTTCGAGGTCGTCGAGTTTGTTTTAGGGCAAGAGGACGCATGACTCGATCAACAATGTCATAAATGCCATTGTCAAGATGAGGATATGTTTCCATGACGTGTCGATAAAGACGAGTAAGAAACATGCCATACGGAAGATTAGCGGTTGGAGTATATCTAGCACATTGGATTCTTTTGACGAAAAAATAAGCAAGATTGTATTGTTCTTCGGCAACAACACAATACAACATGTGAGCAAGACAAGCGGGAAGATGATCCCGATGTCCTCCTAGTCCGAACACATTTTCTCTAATGAGCTCTTCCCATTGCTTCATGTCGGGGCTTAATTCTTTGGTGAGAATTTGATTTGGATTGAGAGAGACCGTTTGACTTTTAATGGTACGGTCTACCATGACACGTTCCAATTCAAGAAGTCGACGAATGTCGTCGGGAGTCGGAAGATCGGTGCAATATGGTCCCTCGGTTTCTCGAGAATACTCAAGAGATGCAAGATCCCATTCGTTTGTAAAAACGGCTTGACCATTGTATGGAATTTTGAGAATTTGACCGAATTGAGCGAGAGTAAGAGTTATGAATTCGTGTTGAATCATAAAGGAGATAACAAGGTAACCATATTCATCGGTTTGTACCGTGACTTGGCTATAGAAGTCTAGAATAAATCTTGGAACAATCGGTTCGTTGATTTGAAAAAGACAATTGAAACGAATGTTAGTAAAGAGACGCTCGATGTTGTTGGATTTGTAGTAAGCTTGATCAACAACACGACCTTCGTGAATGTTGCGATTTTCAATAGGTTTGTAGAATTGGGCAATGGTAGGTGAGATGCCGGGAATTTTGGATACTTTTGGTATGTAGGATTTAGTGAGGGATATATCGGTTGTAGTAGCTTTCAGCATTTTGTCACCTAAACAAGTAATCAACAACATAAAATGTTACAAAAAAAATATAATAAGGAAAATAAAGTTTTGAAAAGTGACAAATGTGGGACAAGGATTACTTCGACTTTAAAAGTAAAAACCTAAGAAGTGATCCATATGTTCCTTAATTTATTTTTGACTTAATCTAGGATGTCAAAGAATATATATTAGTTATATATTTCAACATCTAGACAATAACCCAAACACTTCCTTATCAATATAAAATTTGTCTAAGCATGTCAAAAATTATGTATTAAGTGTATATTTTGTTTGACACGTATAAGTTTGTTATTTATGACTTGACAAGAGTTAAAAAGTGTTTGTTTTGACTAGAAATCATGCTTTACAGCATTAAACCAAACGTCCCTTTATTTTATTCCATTTATAAGATATATCAAGATATATATGAATTATATATCTTGATGACTTATACAAGTTTGTTAAGTGTTTATACACGTGACAAAACTATAATGATGGTCATTTTGACTCTAACAATTGTTCCTAAGAAACAAACCAAACACTTCTTTATTTTTGTAACATATTATCTATTGATTCGAAAAGTAAATATTTAGGAATGTGCGTTTTGATGGGCAATGTAGAATTGCTTTAACGTGTTTTTGGCATGAATCAACAATGTATAAACTTTGTTTAAAGAAAAAAATGAAAAATATGTATGTAAGTTTATAAAATATTCGAACAAAAAAAAATTTGTGACTCAATTCTAATGAATGTATTGAATTCTTATGACTACGGGAATCATTGTAGTTTTAGAGTTCCTAGTTCTAATCTAAAAAGTATGAAAATAATAAAGAACACCCAAAATTTGATTAGGAGCAAAATTAGATGAAATCAAATAAAAAGAATGACGGAAAGCTTATAATAGATGTTGTTGATTGTCTTGTTAGTGAAACCCCTTGCGAATTTTGGTTAATTAGGCGATTTGAAGATTGGTTGTTGAAGGTTTTTGGCTATGGTGTTCGTTCACAGTGGGTAGGAGAAGAAGGAGAAAAAAATGAAGTTTGGGTATATAATTTCGATAGAAAGGGGGTGTTTGTTTTTCCAGATAGGCGGTCCCTTTAATTAATTAAGAGGGCCGCCCATTTTATATGGTCGGTCCCCTTAATTTTAAGGGGGCCGCCCTCTGAGATTTTTTTTTTCGATTTTTGGTCAGTTTTTATGAGAATGATTATTGACAGTTATTAATTAACCCTTTGTTTAATTAAAAAGTTTCTTTGACTATTTCGGACGAGATAATCAAGACGTCAATTCGAGAGGTGATTTAGAGATGAAATTTTCTTGCAAGAAGGAGGGATTAATTTCTTCAAAAAGACAATTAGTATATTCAATTTGATATGAGATGAGAATGGATAGCGAAGATAATGAAATAATAAGACGTAGTTGAAAATTTCAACAAGTTGATTCCGATAGACGTGGATGATGGTTGACACGGATCCAAGGCGATTGTCGAGGTCGAAGGGGGTTTGTTTCATCCATAGTGTGTCTATGATCTTCATGCGACTAATCCTACTTCTATGTTAATTGTTAACCATTAGCTTGCTCTTCTTCGTCTACGTGAGTTTGCTATGTGGTCATAGAAGATTTCCATTTTGTAGACGTATAACAATAATCTACACGAAAGAATAGTTCATAGTGAACTAATCTCTTTAAAGCTAGAAAACCAACAAATGGTATTTCTAGAGACTTCATTATTTTTTAAGAACTAATTACACTACAACATCATAGTCACATAGACATTTACTTATATTCTATATTCTACGAATATGAAAAGTGAGACGTACCTTAGTCTTTAGAATTATCTTCATTAATGTCTTCATGATGTAAATGATAAGGGTTCATGGGAACCTTATCATGATTTCCTTAATTCGGAGACAAAGAATGTTTGTAGAGAGCACACTACTTCAAAGGTTGTGATTGGTTAGCCATTTGGTCCCCAACGTTTCATGTATCCGAAGTTATTATTTCCGCATATGTTTTGCATTTGATTCGAACACATGCACGGTGAGCATCTTCCACATTGAGTAAAGCTTGGTTGATGTGGATGATTCCACATTGTGTGATTAGTGTTAGAGTAATTTGGTCTACCTTGGTCTCTCCTAGGTTGAGGTGTTTTGGAACGAGGATGAGAGTTTTCATTTCTTCTCGGAGGAGGTGTTTTAGACCTCATTGTGGGTTTAGTAAATCCGACTCCGGGTTTTAAGGAGGGTTTGTAAAAACGTTTTACCACATCATCACTTGCAATAGGAATTTTAGTATTATTTATAAGTATAAATTTTGGGTTTGATTCTATCAATTTTTCTTTCGACTCAACTTCTTGGGCTTTTACAAACTTTACTTGTTTGGTTTCGCTAGGTGATCCTTTGGTAAAATTAAAACCTAACCCGGATTTATCTCCGGAAGTTTTTTGAGAACTTATTATTTTCTTAAGTGAGTGACTACTATCATTAAATTGATTTAGCCTAGATATTTCCTTTCTAAGCTTCTCATTTTCAAGCTTGAGGTCTTGACATAATTTACATTCTTCAATTACTTCCTTACCTTTTTCTAACCTAGATAATTTATCTCTTAATTCTAGTGCTTCATTTTCTAATTCTACTTTAGCTTGTTTTAAAGTTTTATTTTTAGCCATGACTTTTAGTCCTAATTTGCATAGTCTACTATATTCACTATCTAAGTCATTTTCGTCTAGTGATGATTGGTCATCACTAAAGTATTCGGTTTCGGAAAGTACCTCATTGGAAGCTTTAGCCATAAGACACTTTTCGTCATTTGTTTTTTCATCTTCATCTTCGTCGCTATCACTCCAAGATCCTCCAACAAACGCTTTTTGGTTTTGATATCTTGATAGTTTTGGACATTCTCCGACGAGATGATTTGGATCACCACACTTAAAGCATTTTCTTTCGCCTTTGCCATTTTTGTCGTCTTTATTTCTTTGGAATGATTTTCTCTCTTCATGTGGTTGTCTTACGAATCGTCCTCGTCTTTTGAAGAATTTCTTGAAGTCTCTTACGGCCATGGCGTATTCTTCATCTTCACTATCGGAGGTTGAGCTATCATCATCACTAGATTCCTTTCTAGCTTTCAAGGCAATAGATCTACTTTGTTCTCTTTTGCTTTTGACGGTTTCGGAATCTTTCTTAATTACTTCTTCATAAACCTTTAAATTTCCAATGAGTTCGTCAAGTGATAGAGTTGTTAGATTCTTTGATTCTTCAATCGCCGTGACTTTTGCGCGCCATTTAGGATGTAATGCCCTAAGAAATTTCCTAACACAATTCTTGCTAGAAAAACTTTCATCAAGTGCTTTTAGACTATAAAATAGTGTTTAAATTTAGAAAGACATTTATTCTAATTGGAATCTTCTTTCGGAATCATGAATTGTTCATATTGTTGAACAAGAAGATCTATTTTGTTTGCTTTGACTTGATTATTACCTTGATGAGTGATTAACAAAGTATCCCAAATTTCTTTTGTGGTTTTACACATAAAAATTATTTCATATTACTTTACGTGTAAAGCAATATAAATAAACCATTTTTAGCTCATTTATTTTAGCAAGTTTCTTTTTAAGATCATCGTTTTGTTTATGAAAATGTACAATTTCATCCTTTTTAGTTTCGGGATTATTTTGAATAGGAGAAAAATCACCATCGGTAATAACATGCCAAAGATCTAGATCTTTTGACTTCACATAAGTTTCGAATCTATTTTTTCAATAAATAAATCCATCACTTTCAAATAGTGGTGGTTTTTACATAGATTGCCCTTCTAAATATTTTTCAGATTCCATAGAAGCACGATCAAGTTTTAAAATATAATTGTATTTTAATAAATCTATGTTTGACGTGGCTCTATGATACCAATTGTGGAAAACAAGAAGGGGGTTAATATTTTACCGCTTTTTTAATTTAATGGTTAATTTGTTTAGTAAAAACTTAGATTCGACATTTGTAATTCAATACTTGCACAATAAGAATAATATAAATAAGTAAGAACAAATAAAGAAATAAGAGATACGAGTTAGAAAGATCAAACCACAACACAATGATTTATAGTGGTTCGGTTACGAAGCACCTCTTCGCCCTACTCCACTCCTCGAGCACTTAATTCGAGAGTTTTCTTCACTATGTCAACAAACTCCCTTATGGTGGAGAAAACCGTACACAACTTTCGCTTATATCAATTTTCGACACTAAGCTAGATGTCGAGTTCTAATCTTAGCTAGAACCAATCTATCACGACTTCACAACTTCTTCACTACTTTCACGACTTCACAACACAACTTCACAACTACACAACTTCTTCACGCCTTAGTATTCTTCACCACACTACTTCACTACTTCACTTCTACTTTCACAAATTAACGATCTAACTTGATGAATCAACTAATATCAACTATACATACAACAATCACCAAGATCTATCTACTACACAACTTTACAAGATTTACAAGTTATAATATGGATGCAACAAGATTGCAATACACACTTGAGGTATAATACTTTTTCACTTGATGATGAAAGTATTATTCTTTTGCACTTGAGGAATTGAGCTTGAATCACTTGGAAACAAAGCTTTATGATTAAATGATCAAAAGATTTTAATAAGATGTGTGGGCTGTTTTTGATCAGAAAGAATGAGTGCAAAAGGTGAGAAAATAGTTGGGAATAGTCTAGTATTTATAGGACATTCTGGAGGAGCGTTTACCTATGGGCGACCCCCTTAAAGATAAGGGAGCCGCCCGTGTATTTAAGGGGGCCGTCCTAGACTAGGCGCTCCCCAGTTTGTCCTTTTGTGTATGAGGAATTTTCTGGAACTTTCTAGCCGTTTTAAGTTTGAAAATTTGAATTTCAAAATGTTTATTTTGAATAAAACATTTCTTTTAATTGTAGAAAATATTTTGTAATGTTTATAAAAATGTTTACAACATTTTATAAAAGTGTGAGGTTGAATAAAAATTTCCTTCGATCATAAAATGCATTAAGCATTTATTTATTCATACCTTTAAGTAATATAATTTTCGAAATGAAAATTTACTACTAATTACTTGTTTACGTTTAATTTTACATTGAACGTTTTTATATTTTATGATTATCAAAACGTAAAGATGTGAAAAATATTAATAATATTTTTAGGCATTATTTCTATCAACAGGGTTGTATATTTTTTGTGGCCTTAGGTTCGAAGTTAGTGGCTGTCTGTTTTGAAAGGAGTGATAAGGTTGTAGCTTCATTTTGTTTTGTGAGGAGATGAGAAGTTTATGTAAAGTGAAATGTGTTGATGTCTGAAATTGATAAGTAAGGATATAGAGGCGTTTTTGTCTTGGAGATATAAGGATTGTATATGCTTCGTCGGATGAAAATGATATGAGATATGTTTTGTATTGAGATGGGGCTGGAAAATTGCAAGAGTAGATTAGGGTTACAACAAATTAGGGCATAATGACTATCTATACCCGAATGTTTAGGACAAATTGGGATTTGTATCAATGGGCTTAACCGAATATGTAGCATTTACCTCAAGTGCTGATTAAATAAATATATCTGGAAAAAACACCATGTGACCATAAAGATACTTTATACCCTTTAATGTCTTGAAAAAACTTTACCACTTTGATGGTTGTTTATTATATATCAATACGAATATGTGCTATTTTCATGTATACTGCTACCATTACTATGTATTGCATTTTCGTGTTGCCTTTAAATTTGGTGGAAGAGAAGATTTTATGTTCGTGATATGGAAAAAGGGGCGCAACAGGATACAACGAATCATTAATGGGTTGGAACGAGTTGGTATATTGCCCGCGCGTTGCGGCGGGTGCTAACCTAATGTCGAAAGATATTTAACTTCGATAATAGTGTGTTTTCGGTATTTTGGTATGTTTTAACAATTTTTTGGTATACAATCGTTATTGTAACAAAGAATAATGGGCGGAGTACTTTTTGTCCATATATATTATAGATTTACCATTTGGGCCGACCACATGGGCTGAAAGGAGGCCGGCTAAGGATCCAAACATTTTTGACAGTTTTTATGAAATCGTGTGTATTTCATAAACATTGCAATATTGGGCTCGTTTTGTTCGCAATTCGAACATCTTTCCGCGGGTGTTTTTTTTATCTGAATGAATGGGTAGATATGCGTTATATATTTGATAAATAAAGTTTATTATATAAAAAGCTGTAAATAGTTAAAAGTTGAAAGTACGTTTTGTAATTTTTTTTCTCATTTTGAGCAAGTGGTTTTTTTTCTTTGGGCCAGATTTACGTATGTCAGAAGCGTTGCAATATTAGGCTCGTTTTGTTCGCAATTCGAAGATCTTTTTATTATATAAAAAGTCGTAAATAGTTAAAAGTTGAGGGTCCGTTTTGAAAAGTTTTTTTTTTCCTTTTTGGGCAGGTGGTTTTTTTTTACTTTGGGACATATTTTTGGGCTAATGTTTTTTACCCACATTTTGTGCACTGTTTTTGTCCCTATTCATAATGGGGATTAGGAGTATAAGAATTCGAAGATCTTTTTATTATATAAAAAGTCGTAAATAATTAAAAGTTGATGGTCCATTTTGAAAAGTTTTTTTTTCCTTTTTGGGCCGGTGGTTTTTTTTTACTTTGGGCCATATTTTTGGGCTAATGTTTTTTACCCACATTTTGTGCACTGTTTTTGTCCCCATTAGACATGCAAATCCAAACCGGTTTTTTAAAAAACCGGTCGAAAAAACCGAAACCGGTTTTTTAAAAAACCGGTTTTTTTTAACCGGTTTTCGGGTTTTTAATCATACCGGTTTTAAAACCGGTTTTTTAAAAAAACTGGTTTTTTATTTTTTTTTTAATTTTTTAATTTTTATTTTTTATAACCGTTAATAGTTTTTAAGAAAAAACCCGGTTTTAACCGGTTTTAACTACTTGAGTACACTAATATGTTTTTAAAAAAACACTAATAGTTTTTAAAAAAAAGTTTTTAAAAAAACACTACTTGAGTACACTAATATAACCGAATACTAATAGTTTAGAAAAAAAAAAAAATTCTTTTTTGACTACTGAGTACACTAATAATGTTTTCGTGTGACTGTTCATGGCCGAAGCTCTGAAATGTATTATATTTATAAATTAATTTTTTAGTTGTATAATTGTATTTGTTTAAATAAAAGTTATTGTTGTATTTTTTTAAGTATGTTTCCGTCAAATAAAAAGTTATGAATGTATTTGTTTAGTATGTTTCCGGTGTAATGTTAAATTAATGTTTGATAATTAACAAGTTTTTAAATAAATGATTCGGAATTTTTAAATCGAAAAAAACCGAACCGGTAAATAAGACCGATTCGAACATTTATAACCGAAAAAAACCGAACCGTAAAAACCGAATCCGAACATTTATAAACCGAAAAAACGATTTTCGGAAAACCGAAATAATCCGAAACCGGTTAATATAAAAACCAGTTTTTTTAAAAAACCGGTTTTTCTAATAACCGAAAACCGGTTTTAACCGATTTTTTTGCACCCCTAGTCCCCATTCATAATAGGGATCAGGAGTATAAGAATATTACTCATTAAAAGTAAACTTCTTTTGTTGTGACCAATGTTGTACAAATTGTGAATCACCAAACAAACAATTGAGATGTTCATAATTTGTCATGCTGGATGCATATAGTTCTCTGAGATATGTGAGTTTTTGCTTCTTGGCCGAGACATGTGGGAAGGAAGAGGAAATTAACTCTTTTATGGTGGTTGTTTTGTTAGAGAAATTAATTAAAGTGTAAATTTATAATAATACAAATTTATAATAATGTTAAGACTTATTTTAAGAATTCAAAATATTACAGTTTTTATAGAGTCGTATGCAGTTGATTTTCGTTTTGGGTTGTTTAAGTTTACATTTATCTAGTATTTGTGGAAATCAAAGTATCACGCTACGTGAATTGATCGAGTCGATATAGGGCTTAACACTTAATGATTATGTTAGATTCGAGTTTAACATAACTTATTTCAAAACAAATTGACTAAGAATTGCGATGCACGTTTCGGTCAGATGCACCATTAGATTCATACAGGGTGTAAACGAGTCGAGCCGAGTACTGCCAAGCTCGAGCTCGACTCGAATACTAAAACTCGAGCTCGAAACTCGGCTCGAGCTCGGCCGAGCTTTATATTTCGAGCTCGAGCTCGGCCGAGCTTTATATTTCGAGCTCGAGCTCGACTCGTCATATAAAACTTGGGCTCAAAACTCGACTCGAGCTCGATTATTTTCACATTTCATGCTCAAACTCGATAAATACTCGGCATATGAAGCTCGACTCGACTTGATTAATTTATATAAAAGGGTAAAAGTGTAATTTATTTTAGGCTCAATAAGGCTCGCGAGCTTCACGAGCTGAGTACTATGAAGCTCGAACTCGACTCGAAAATATACTCGAGTAGCTCGAGCTCGACTCGTTTAAATCGAGTCGATTTCGAGTAGTTTACGAGTCGATCTCGAGTAACTCTCGAGTTATCTCGTCTCGTTTACACCCCTAACCATAATAATGAGCATTGCACCTAGTGTAATTGGTGTAGCTGTGATAAAAGGAAATTTTAGGATTAACCCCAAATAGCCCATCTATGTTATGTTTGTGTATATTGACTTTTCACACTAATTAGTCAACCTCCTTGTTAAACCTCTTTTTGCACTCACTTTAGTGCAAGATACCCCTAGTACAACCTGCTGAGCCTTTCCTTTTATTTTGTAACCCAATATATGTTGTTTCGTTACACCTATCGCCTAGCCTACCCTGTAGTTTCTTAGTCCATGATCGGGGAGTTGCTGGTTAATTTTGGTTTCACTGGTAAAATTCGCGGGTTAGGATGGAGGGTATTTGAAGAAAAGACGGGTTTTAAAGATAGTTGATCTCAAGTGGGGGGATGCTTATCTATATATGTGTCTGTAATGTGATTCATTGTATCCTTGTCTTGCATCAAAAAAAAGAGAGAATAAAGAGCATGCAAGCAAGTGTTTATTAGCTTATATGTCGTATAGTGATAGTATTTCCGCCTTGTCCAGCTGGCGATGATTTCGTCTTTATTAACGGGTAGTTCATATAAACTCATACATTTCTATCTTTCCTTTCTATTATAAGTTTATTTGTACAATGAGGGCATTGTACAACTCAAGTGGGGGGAAGGGAGATAGAAATGAGGTATTTGGTGAGATTATGTGCTATTTTGGCCTAAATTTTCAAAAAACATAATCATTGATGATGAAGGCTGAGTTAATGCATTACACTACATTTCATACGCATTAACTCGTGTATCATGAAGACCCCTTGACTTTTGACCCTCATTTTTACCTTATGGGATTTGAATGCGACCAATGACAGGGAGATTACGGACTTAGGAAACTATTTGTTTTGTGTTTTTATCTAACAATAATTAAATGTGCATCTCATGTCTTTATCCTACCCTGTATCATTCTCTTAACCCTTAGTTTTACTCGAATGAGAGAATTGAATGCAATCATACATGTCTATTCTGTCGTTACGGATGTGTATGTGTAGTTTTGTCGTCTTTGTTGGTATAACATTTTTGGTTAAAATTGTATTAAAAGAATGATTTACACGTAAGCCTTTGTGTTGTATCAACCCATTTGCCTTTTT
>BQNB010106204.1:3699-23439 GCA_026074375.1 Tanacetum coccineum | reverse complement strand
GTAAAATATTTAGCCGAGAGGTTTGATAACTCGTTTGGAAACGGAAACACTTTCATGTCACGTATCATAACACTTAACAACTCATCTTGCTCAATAAAGGATGTGTACACTATAGTATATGCGAACTAGAGTTGTTTGGGATATGTCAAAATAAGTTAGCAAGACCATAGCCGCGTCTTGTGTCCAACACGAGCTCAAACATACTCTAATAAATTTGTTAACTCACTGATGGGTTGTATGATACGAGCTAAGTTAAAAGTTAATACTGCCAGACTTAAGAAGTTAGTACTGCTAGCAGAAGTTAGTACTACTAGCAGAGTTAGTACTACTAGTATATTGTTCATACTGCTAGTGTATTAATAATACTATATTTGACATTCCTGAACTTAAGGGACTGTTTGGAACTCATAAGAATCTAAAATGTAATTTTTGTAAAATAGGGGGACTAAATGTAGCAACATGGATACTTAGGGGTGTAAACGGTAAATATTCTACTATTTATGTATAGGGTGCTTTTGCCACTAATGAAAACCTAAGGGTGTCTTATATAATTAAGTGATTTAAATAAACACACATGATATAGGACTAGTCGTGGTATAATACGGGTACTTCTATAACTAAAGTCACACGAATAATAAATAGGTATATTTATTATTAATACTTAAACACCGTGTATACTTAAAAGTATAAAGTCGTACATCTTCCCAAGAGCAGAAAAAGGAAACGAATACAATAAACATGTACATCACCACACACAGTGATAACAGTATATATAAACTAGGCAAAATTATTGTAGTTGATACACGAAGACATTGGCCCCTTAACTTATAAACTAGACTGGCCGTATTTACTTCGGTTTTTGAAGTTTGATTCATTTGCATACTGGGTATATTACTTTCACAGGGACTACTTGCTAAGGGAGTCATAGCCCCATGTTTTACTATAACCATGGATTTTATAACTTTTGGGGTGAGAAACATGCATCATTTTACAAATTAGACGCAAGTGTACATTTTATCATGATTATGTGTTTGCCTAAGTAGCGATAACTCACTGTGTCCATTATCATGAACTGTCAATTACTTTGTGTGAGTGCAAATGTTATAAATAGATCTATTTGGGATTGACATCCCCATCCGGGTGAGTAGCTCTCACTGGTGTCACGGAGTGAACCAACAGATGTATACCATGTCGGATTTGGGATGTTGCGGGTTAGAACATCATTAAGGGCAATGTTGGCAATTTATATTATGAGCTTAGGGAAACATAATTACACTTTGTGATGTTTGCATCTGTTGCATTATCATACACTTAAAAATGTTGCGGTAATACATTATATTTACATAAACCTATGAATTCACCAACTTTATGTTGACGTTTTAAAGCATGTTTTCTCAGGTCAATGAGGCACGAGGTGCTAAGGATACATTGGGATACTCTTTTGGGGAGTCATTCATAAAAGATTTGGAGTCATTACATCTTGAGATTTTTGTTTTGATTACTCCTGGAAATCTTTTTTATCAATGCTATTGACACAATTAAGCGTTGCGTTTGTATTAAACAATTTCAATAAATCCAATGTATTGTATTTTAAACGACTCTTTTAGAGGTCGTTCTCATATCTTGTGCTATTGATCTATGAAGTAACGCTCCCTGACTCATTATTCCGCTGCGACCCCATTTGGGGGTGTTACAGATTGGTATCAGAGCCAAGGTTATAGAGAACCAGGTGAAATGTTTTTACTTGAACAATAACCGTTTTTTAAATATTGCATCATACAAAGGGATTTTCATGGACCATTCATTCATGCATTACTTGTTGCATTAGTTGGGTTTACTAAATGTTGCATGGTTCCTTCCATGTTTTATATATATTAAAGTATATTATTTTGGAGTTTATATATTATAATGTAAACTCTGTTTGAGTGTTACAGATCCTGTCATGTCTTCTTTATCCACAGTCACCTACACATCCGTCTACACTGATTCTGAGCCAGGGAGAGTCTTCTAGGGAGCTGATGAGGAGCTGTCTAATGGAGGTTCTCCACGGGTCATCGTATACGGATACGATGGACTCCCTATGCAGCCGGTAGCCCTGCCATCTTCGGACTATGTGCTAGGACCTAAGCACCCACCGTCTCCCGATTACGTGCCCGGCCCTGAGCACCCACCTTCACCTGTCGAGGTACCATACGTAGTACCTCGAGTACTTAGTGCCATCCGATGCTGAGGCACCCTTGGAGGATCATCCTCTACCTATTGATGCCTCACCTACTACCTTATCACCAGGCTATGTAGCAGACTCCGATCCGGATGAGGATCCGGAGGAGGACCCCGAGGAGGATCATGCTGATTATCCCGCTAACGGAGGGGATGATGATGATGAACCCTCTGACGATGATGATGATATTGATGATGAGGATGAGGAGCCCTTTGAGGATGAGGATGATAATGAGGAGGAGGAGAATCACCTAGCTCTGGCCGACTCTTCTGTTGTACATGTTGTTGACCCTGTTCCCTCAGCTAGGGATACAAAGGCATTTGAGACAGATGAGTCTGCACCTACACCTAGATCACCTCAGACTAAGGTCCCCTTTGCTCAGACACGTCTTCGTAGGGCACGAAAGACTGTCAGACTTGAGCCACCTATGTCACCATCCATGGAGGCACGTATTGTTGAGTATGCTGCCGCATATGCACCATCATCACTACATTTACCACCACCTGTACCCACATCATTACTATTACCATCATCACTACTACCACCACTACCATCCTTACTGTTCATACCACCACCAGTCGACCGTAGGGAGGCCATTCCCAAGGCCGAGTTACCACCTCGTAAGAGGTTATGTCTGACTGCTCTTACATTGAGGTATAAGGTAAAGGAGAGTTCGACTGCTGCTCCTAGACCTACTAGAGGTCATAGGATAGACTATGGGTTTATCGGCACTCTAGACGCCGAAACCAGGTGTCAGATAGCCGAGGAGGTCGGCTATGGGATTAGAGATGTTTAGGTAGGCCCGACAGAGGCTGTTGAGGAGGTAGCACCAAGGACCCTCGAGGGGGTGAATGCTAGAGTGACCAAGCTTGCTGCGGTTCAGGAGCAAGACACACAAGATGTTTATGCTGTGATAGAGGATACTCAGGATAGACAGACTCAGTTATTTTAGAGAGTTGATGGATTGGTCGAGGATAGACAGTTTCACTATGAGACTGCACGACTGTTGGATCAGGAGGCCCTCGTTTCCCGAGAGGCTTGGGCACATTCCGTTGGGTTGAGTTCGGCAGTTCACTATGAACTGCAAGCATATAGGACTCATACCCAGATGCAGGATTACCGTATCGCCTCACAGGAGTCACTGATGACGACATTGATTGCATAGGTTTCATCACTACAGGGACAGTTATCAGCGGCATTGGGACAGATTCAGGCACTTCAGGCTAGAGACCAGACTCATGCAGATGATCCCGAGGGCGCTGGTAGTTCTGCCTAGGTTTACATTTCCATGTCATATTCATAGCTATCATTATGTTAGCCGGCTAAGTATTATGGGTTTTATACCCAGCTAGCACGGTAGTAGGATTTGTATTTTTCATTTCTTATATCAGACAATCATGTATGTTTTCCCAGTTATATATGATGTGTTGTATTATGTCATGTCGATCTCAATTCTGTTATGTATTGTGATCCCAGTCATGTTATATAATCACTGTGTGATGTGATCTTGTTATATATAATGTGTTGTATTATGTTATGTCGATCTCAATTCTATTATGTGTTGTGATCCCAGTCATGTTATATAATCACTGTGTGATGTGATCTTGTTATATATATATATATATATATATATATATATGTTGTACCCATGTCATGTTGTGATGTTTATGAAAACTCACGTGTTTTATATTGTTGTGATTAGAATAATATACCGCCAAGAAGATCCTTTGCTACTGCAAGGGCTGCTGCAGCTGCTACTGCTGCAGCTGCTACCCCTATGATAGTTGCTGCTGTTGAACAACTAATCAAAGCAAGAGTGTCTGTGGAACTTGCTAACCATGACACTCTTCAAAATAGCACTAATGGTCATGGCGACGGAAGCCACAATTCTAAAACTGAAATTAGAGGAACTGTATGCACTCCCCGTGAGTGTACGTACAAGGATTTTCTAAATTGCAAGACCCTTACTTTTAAGGGTACTGAATGAGTGGTTGTGCTATCATAATGGTTCGAGAAGACGGAATCAGTGTTCCATATCAGCAACTGTGCTGTGGAGAACCAAGTTAAGTTCGCTACATGCACTTTCCTTAGAAATGCTCTAACATGGTGGAACTCCCACATGAAGACTGTCACTTAAGATGTTGCTTATGCTATGGACTGGAAGGCACTAAAGAAGATGATGACAATTAAATACTGCCCAAGGGGTGAAATCAAGAAGTTAGAAATTGAGCTCTGGAACCTAAAAGTAAAAGGTACTGATGTCACAAGTTACACTCTGCGTTTTCAAGAGCTTGCATTGATGTGTGGAAGGATGTTCCATGAGGAATCAGAAGAAGTTGAGAAATATGTTGGTGGACTTCCCGATATGATTCGGGGAAATGTAATGTCTTATCAACACAAGACGATAGAGAAAGCAATTGAGTTTGCCAATGATCAGATGCCTCACTATTACTGAAAGGAAAGCTGAGCAAAAAAGGAAGTTGGAGTTTAATGCTAGAAACAATCAGGGGAACCAATAATAAAACAAGAGACATAACACTAGGAGGGCTTACACTGTTGGGCCTGGTGAAAAGAGGGAGTATACGGGATCATTGCCCTTGTGTACAAAATGCAACTATCACCACAAAGGTCCATGTGCTCCCAGGTGTAATAAGTGCAAGAAGATCGGTCATCTGGCTCGTGACTGTAGGAGTTCTGGTCCCAACGGTAATAATAACAATCGTGGGAACTTCGGGACAACTCAGAATGCTGTCACTTGCTATGAGTGTGGTGTCTAGGGGCATTTCAAGAAAGACTGCCCGAAGTTGAAGAATGGAAACCGTGGTAATCAACATGGGAATGGCAACGCACCAGCCAAGGTTTATGTGGTGGGCAATGCGGGAACAAACCCGGACTCCAATGTCATTACGGGTACGTTTCTTCTAAACGACAGCTATGCTTCTATCTTATTTGATACTGGTGCCGATAGAAGTTTTGTATCTACCACATTTAGTTCCCTAATTGGTATCACACCAACTACATTAGACCATTATTATGATGTTGAACTAGTCGACAGGAAAATAATTGGGATAAACACTATCATCCGTGGTTGTACATTAAACTTCTTAGGCCATCCATTCAACATCAACTTAATGGCCATAGAACTTGGTAGCTTTGACGTCATAATCGGTATGGACTGGTTGTCAAAGTACCACGCTCTCATTGATTGTGCCGAGAAAATCGTTCATATTCCCTAGGGAAATGAAACCTTAATTGTTCATGGTGACGGAAGTAATCAGGGAAACAGGACTCATTTGAACATCATTTCGTGCACCAAAAGTCATAAATATTTGTTGAAAGGACATAATGTCTTTTTGACACATGTTACTATAAAGGAGACTGAAGACAAGTCGGGGGAGAAACGACTTGAGGACGTACCAATCGTTTAAGATTTTCCTGAAGTATTTCCTGAAGATTTGTCAGGTCTTCCACTGATTCGACAAGTGGAATTCCAAATCGATTTGATGCCCGGTGCCGCACCTGTAGCACGAGCACCCTATCGATTAGCTCATTCCAAAATGAAAAAGTTGTCGGAGCAACTACAAGAACTATCCGACAAGGGCTTTATAAGACTCAATTCCTTACCTTGGGGAGTTCTGGTCTTGTTTGTCAAAAAGAAGGACGGATCATTCCGGATGTGCATTGACTACCAGGAATTGAATAAGCTAACGGTGAAGAATCGTTATCCTCTCCCAAGGATTGATGATTTATTTGATCAATACAGGATCCAGTGTTTTATTCAAAGGACTTGGCTATCAGGTTATGATCAGCTTAGAGTACGAGAAGGGGATATTCCAAAGACGGAATTTAGGACTCGGTATGGTCATTACGAGTTCCAAGTGATGCCATTTGGTTTGACAAATGCACCTGCAGTATTCATGGACCTCATGAACCGAGTGTGCAAACCATACTTGGATAAGTTTGTAATTGTCTTTATCGACGATATACTATGCGCGCTCGCGCACTCTCTCTCGCTCTCTATCAGATGGATCAATGAGAACATTTAAGGCAATTCTGGAATTGCTCAAGAAGGAGGAGTTGTACGCTAAATTCTTTAAATGTGAATTTTGGGATATTTTTTTCCTACAGTATAATTTTATCGGCACGTGTTGATACGTCCAAGGCATTCACGTGGATCCGGCTAAGATCAAATCCATAAAAGATTGGGCATCTCCTAAGACTCCAATGGAGATTCGTTAATTTTTAGGTCTTGCCGGTTACTACCGAAGATTCATTGAAGGATTTTCAAAAATCGCTAAGCCAATGACCAAACTCACTCAGAAGAAAGTCGCCTTTGAATGGGGTGACAAGCAAGAAGCAGCTTTTCAGACATTGAAGCATAAGTTGTGTAGCGCACCCATCTTAGCTCTCCCTCAAGGAGCTGAGAACTTCATTGTTTATTGCGATGCGTCGCATAAAGGATTGGGTGCGGTATTGATGCAAAACGAGAAGGTGATTGCTTATGCATCACGACAGCTGAAGATTCATGAGAAAAATTATACTACCCATGATTTGGAACTTGGTGCAGTGGTGTTTGCTCTAAAGATTTGGAGGCACTACTTGTATGGAACCAAGTGTACGGTGTTCACAGATCATAAGAGTCTACAACACATACTTGACCAAAAGGAGTTGAATATGAGGCAACGTCGTTGGTTAGAGTTGCTCAGTGATTACGATTGTGAGATTCGTTATCACCCGGGGAAAGCAAATGTTGTTGCTGATGCTTTGAGCATGAAAGGGCAAATTAAACCGTTAAGAGTCTGAGCCTTAGTAATGACTATTGGTTTGGATCTTCCCAAACAAATCTTGGATGCTCAGACCGAAGCATAAAAACCAGAGAATCTCAAGAACGAATATGTAGGTGGTATGATCAAGAAGGATATACCGAAGGAAAAGTTGGAACCCCGCGCTGACGGAACCTTATGCTTAAATGGTAGGAGTTGGTTGCCATGTTATGGTGACTTAAGGATTGTGATCATGCACGAGTCCCATAAATCAAAATACTCTATCCATCCGGGTTCTGACAAGATGTACCAGGACATGAAAAAGCTATATTGGTGGCCCAATATGAAGGCTGACATCGCCACCTATGTTAGCAAATGTTTGACGTGTGCTAAAGTCAAAGTGCTGAACACAAAGAGCATCGGGTTGTTAGTATAACCCGAGTACCCCAATGGAAGTAGGATAATATCCACTATGGAATTTTGGGTCACAAAGCTTCCTAAGTGTTGCAAGGTTATGACTCCTTTGGGTGTTTGTGGACCGACTTACTAAGTCTGCAATCTTTTAACCCAATGAGAGAGGACTGTTTCCATGATAAAATTGGACGAGAATGTACCTGAAGGAGGTAGTCCACGAGGCACGGAATACCCCTGTCTCGCTCTTTGTGATCGTGACCCTAGTTCGCATTCAAATTTATGGAGGCTCACTTCAGAAGGCTTTGGGTACTAACTTGGATATGAGTACTACGTACCATCCGCAGACGGATGGACAAAGCGATAGAACTATCCAAACTCTCGAGGATATGCTACGTGCTTGTGTGATCGACTTTAGAAATGGTTGGGTTAGACATTTGCACGGTTGAGTTTTATTACAAGACAATAGTTTATACACGCTAGCATCAAGGCTGCACCTTTCGAGGCACTTTATGGTCAAAAGTGTCGTTCACCTGTTTGTTGGGCCGAGGTCGGGCAAGTTTAACTCACCGGTCCAGAAATGGTCTAAGAGACAACTGAGAAGGTCATTTAGATCAAGCAGAGAATGCAAGCCACTCGTGTCTGACAAAATAGTTACGCCTATTTAAAGCGTAAGCCGATGGAGTTTCAAGTTAGGGATAGAGTTATGCTCAAAGTTTCACCTTGGAAAGGGGTCGTACGTTTTGGCAAACGGGGGAAGTTAAACCCTAGATATGTTGGACCATTCAAGGTACTGGAAAAGGTTGGATCCGTTGCTTACAAGCTTGAGCTTCCTCAAGAGTTGAGCAGAGTTCACAATACATTTCATGTATCCAACCTGAAGAAATGTTATTCTGACGAACCATTAGCCGTTCCGTTGGAAGGACTCCATGTGGATGACAAGCTCCGTTTTGTGGAAGAACCTATAGAGATCATGGATCGAGAAGTCAAACGGTTGAAGCAAAGCCGTATCCCAATTGTCAAGGTTCGATGGAACTCAAGGAGAGGTCCTGAGTTCACATGGGAACGCGAAGACCAATTTCAAAAGAAGTATCCGCATCTCTTCACTAAACCCGTACCTTCATCAAGTGTTGCAACTTGAGCCTTGAGGACAAGGCTCTTCTAACGGGTGGAGACTGTAACATTTCACATTTTCAGGTCATTTCCCGACTCAATTATTTTCATTATTTATTTTTAGGGTTTTACGCGTCCGCTTTTAATTATTATCTTATAGTTAAATCGCGTAAACTAAAAATCATCATCCAACGTAAACGGACACCAAACAAGTTAAAGTTTACATCAAGCAAGTGTTATATGATTATTAAGAATATAATTTATAACCTTTCATATTTTATTTTTATTGGTTACGTAAAACGCTTACGTTTCGCAATAAAATACATTTAGACATACCCGGGAAATACCTAGACTTATCTAGACTCAAACCAATACCCACTTTTATTCCCTAAACACAAAAATTGTACAATTTTTGTGTCATTAAGCCTATAGGGGCCGGTTATGATTAAACATAACACAAACATAAGGCAAACATTATATACTTTTAGTTATTAACCAACTTAAGTACATAGAAGCTCATATATCTAAACATTGTCTAATCATGTGTACCCTAACTCAAATCCTAGGCGTCCAATGGTGTGGGAAGGAGCAAAAATCACTTACATACCCTTACAACATGTACCCTTAACCCATAGCATACCATAGTTAGTTTAAGGATGAATGTTTAGTTAGTTTAAGGTTAAGGAAAACTTAAACACTAGCACACTTTGCCTTGTTTTTCTTTCATTTCACACGGCACAAGGACCATTGGGTAATACACACAAATCTTGGCTAAATCTTGTACAACATAGGATTAATTAAGGCAATGTACTTAACAAATCTTATACAAGATTTGTATCTTGTGTTTCCCTCTCTTTAGCCAACTCGTCACCCACACATACAACCTAACAAATCTTTCATAATCTTGTACATCACCAAATTCATTAATGCATGTACTTAAATAAGCTTAAACTTCCCTAAAAACCACCTAAGCATATACTTAAACTACTACTCCTCTCTAGCAAAGGAGACATGGTTTTAGGAAGTGGTATGGAGATATTTTCTCTATAAATAGGAAGACTCACAACTAAGAGTGTTTACCCACTCACACATTTAACAACACTCTAGCAAAAATTATCTTTGTCCTTGGTTTCGGGTCATACCACAGCCAAGACACAACTTGCACAAACACGACACCAAAACTCACAAACAAAGGGTCTAAGGTATAGCCTAGTGATCTATAAGCTAGAGTTATACGTTTAAGGGTTTGAAAACAAGGAGGATTCGGGTTTAAGCTAGGACTTGGGCTATACCATTCGGGTTACTACTACACCACACGACACTACCCTTCAAGAAGCCAGGACCCTTGTAAGTGTCTTAGCTTGTGTTCATACTTAAGTTTCATGTTTGCTTCATGTGTCATAAGGCACGATTATTATGTGTTAACAAGCTAAACATGGGTAGTGCCTAGCATGGCACAACCCATAATATAAAACATATATAGACTTGTGTGGTGAACCAAAATCCATAAGGCACACAACAAAGATCTTGTGTATAAGCATGAATGTTTAAACATGACATGCACATGTAAAATATTTAGCCGAAAGGTTTGATAACTCATTTGGAAACGGAAACACTTTCATGTCATGTATCACAATACTTAACAACTCGTCTTGCTCAATAAAGGATGTATACACTATAGTATTTGCGAACTAGGGTTGTTTGGGATATGTCGAAATAAGTTAGCAAGACCATAGCCGCGTCTTGTGTCTAACACGAGCTTAAACAAACTCTAACGAATTTGTTAACTTACTGAAGGGTTGTATGATGCGAGCTAAGTTAGAAGTTAATACTGCCAGACTTAAGAAGTTAGTATTGCTTGCAGAAGTTAGTAATGCTAGCAGAGTTAGTACTGCTAGCAGAAGTTAGTAGTACTAGCAAAGTTAGTACTAGCTGTACTACTAGCATTGTTAATACTGCTAGTGTATTAATAATACTGTTTTTGACATTCTTGAACTTAAGGGAATGTTTGGAACTCCTAAGAACCTAAAATGTAATTTTTGTAAAATAGGGGGACTAAACGTAGCAACATGGAAACTTAGGGGTGTAAACGATAAATATTCCGCTATTTAAGTGTAGGGACTATTTTTTCCACTTATGAAAACCTAAGGGTATCTTATATAATTAGGCGATTTAAATGAACACACATAGTATAGGACTAGTCGTGGTACTTATATAACTAAAGTCACGCGAATAATAAATAGGTGTATTTATTATTAATACTTAAACACCGTGTATACTTAAAAGTATATAGTCGTACATCTTCCCAAGAGCAAACGAGGAAAACGAATACAATAAACGTGTACACCACCACACAAGTGATAACAGTATATATAAACTAGCAAATTATTGTAGTTTATACACGAAGTCGTTGGCCTAAACTTGTAAACTAAGACTGGCCGTATTTACTTAGGTATTTGACGGTGTGATTCATTTGCCATACTTGGGTATATTACCTTTCACAGAGGACTACTTGCTAAGGTGAGTTCATAGCCCCATGTTTTACTATATCAATGATTTACAACTTTTGGGGTGAGAAACATGCATCGTTTTACAAATTGGACGCAAGTGTACATTTTATCATGATTACGTGTTTGCCTAAGTAGCGATAACCCACTGTGCCCATTATCATGAACTGTCAATTACTTTGTGTGAGCGCGAATGTTATAAATAGATCTATTTGGGATTGACATCCCCATCCGGGTGAGTAGCTCTCACTGGTGTCACGGAGTGAACCAACGGATGCATACCATGTCGGATTTGGGATGTTGCGGGTTAGAACATCATCAAGGGCAATGTTGGCAATTTATATTGCAATTCATTCATGTCGAGCTTTAGTGTCATGAGCTTAGGGAAACGTAATTACACTTTGTGATGTTTGCATCTGTTGCATTATCATACACTTGGAAATCTTGCGGTCCTACATTATATTTACATAAACCTATGAATTCACCAACTTTATGTTGACGTTTTAAAGCATGTTTTCTTAGGTCAATGAGGCACGAGGTGCTAAGGATACATTGGGATACTCTTTTGGGGAGTCATGCATAAAAGATTTGGAGTCATTACATCTTGAGATTTTTGTTATGATCTAGAATCTTTGTTATCAAATGTTGAACAATTTAAGCCGTTGCACTTTGTATTAAACAATTTCAATAAATCCAATGTATCGTATTTTAAACGACTCTTTTAGAAGTCGTTCTCATATCTTGTGCTATTGATCTATGAAGTAACGCTCCCGGACTCATTATTCCGCTGCGACCCAATTTGGGGGTGTTACAAGGAGGAGCACCCAGCTCTGGTCGACTCTGTCCCACCACCTGTACACCATGTTACGGCTATGATGTATGTCTGAGCTCAGACACCTATATCACTTCCTTTAGATACAGAGGTTGCTAGACTTCTTGTTATACCTACTCCACCACTATCACCACTTTCCCTATGGTTATCACCACTACCTCAGATTCCTTCTCCACCACTACCCCTGATACCATCGCCACTACCTCAGATTCCTTCTCCACCACTACCCTCGATACTATCACCACTACCAGCATTACCACCCTTACCTGTATTATCTCCACCACCACTTGCTAGTCCTACTTATCCTTTGGGATATAGAGCTACCATGATCCGGCTCAGATCCAAGACACCATTTACTTCCCATCCAATACCATCAAGTACACCACTACTCCTACCCATACTGCTACCTACTCCATCACCACCTTTGCTTCTTCCCTCTACTGACCATAGAGCGGATGTTCATGAGGTCTGGTTACTGCCTCGGAAGAGGTTGTATATTTCTATAGGTCCGAGATATGAGGTCGGTGAGAGTTCATATGCTCCCACTGCTAGACCCACTAGAGGTTTTAGAGCAGACTATGGATTTGTTGCTACTTTGGATGATGAGATTAGGCGAGACCTTGAGAGAGATGTTGGTTATGGAATTACCGACACTTGGGATGAGATGCTGATGACATAGAGTTGGGTCGACAGATGACAAAGTTTGCTACTATGGTTAGGCAGGACACAAACGAGATCTATGGGAGACTGGATGATGCCTAGAGTGAGCGAAAGTTGATGACTGGTCAGCTCAACATACTACATAGGGATAGGCCTGCACATGCTTGTACAGCTTTACTTATGGAGAGAAAGAGGCTAGGATGTCTCAAGAGGCTTGGAGACGGTCTATGGATGCTAGTGACCTTGTACATTTGGAGGTTATGGCATTCCATACTCAGGTGTTAGCATAGCAGGCAAAGATCAAAGCTTTGTGAGTCGCGGACCGCACCAGACAGGCACAGTTAGTCAAGGCACTGACCTTGATGAAGTCATTACAAGCATAGGTGTTAGCACTGTAAGGACAGCAGGGACCCGCTAGAGGTCCAACACAACCTGATGTACCGAAGGAGGCCGGTAGTTCTTTTTAGTTTGTACCATGTGTTTAGCTATTTTGTATATAGCCTACTAAGTATTACGGGTAACTCCCGGCTATTGAGGCTTTAGGTTGTTATTTTCATTTTGTAATCTAATCGTAGTGAGCATTTTATATCTAAATCAATCATGTATGTTTCCAGATTATATATGGAAGGGATGTTCTATTTCATGTCTGTAATCGAATTTATTATGAATGAATGTCGATTTAGTTTCACCATTGTTAATTTCAATTTAGTTGTGCATTTCACTGTGTGATGTGATCTCACTTTATTTATTGTGCATATGTCATGTCATGGTTATGATTTCATGAAATCTAACGGGTATTATATTTTCTAGTGATTTAAGGAAAATGGCACCAAAAAGAGCCACAAGATCAATACCAACCACAGAAACAACCACCACCACAACTGTCACCAATGCCCAGCTCAAGGCATTGATCGACCGAGCGTTGCTACCGCATTAGCAGCACGTGATGCTGACAGAAGCATGAATGGCGATGACAGCCATAATTCAGGAACGGGTGTCAGAAGGACTGAACGCGTTGCTCGAGAGTGCACTTACCAAGACTTCATGAAATGCCAACCCTTATTTTTCAAAGGCACTAAAGGAGTTGTCGAATTAACCCAGTGGTTTGAAAGGATGAAAATTGTGTTCCATATAATCAACTGCTCTATGGAAAACTAAATTAAGTTTGCCACTTGTACTCTTCTTGGAATTCCTTTAACGTGGTGGAACTCACACATTAGGACTATTGGTCACGATGTTGCATATGCAATGACTTGGACTGACCTGAAAAAGAAAATGACTGATAAGTACTGCCCAAGGGGCGAGATTAAGAAGCTTAAGGTCGAGTTTTGGAATCTGAAAGTAAATGGTATTGATGTGCTAGGCTACAATCAACGTTTCTAGGAACTAGCATTGTTGTGTGTCAGGATGTTTCCTGAAGAGTCTGATAAGATTTAAAGATATATCGGTGGTTTGCCCGACATGATTCACAGAAGCGTTATGACATCAAAACCGATAACCATGCAGGATGCTATTGAAATGGCAACTTAACTTATGGATAAAAAGATCAGCACTCTTGCTGAAAGGCAGGCTGATAACAAGAGGAAGTTCGATGACACTTCTAGAAACAATCAGAACCAACAACATCAACAAAACAAGAGGCAGAACACTATCAAGGCTTACACTACAGGATATGGTGAGAGGAAATCGTATGGAGGATCTAAACCTCTATGTCCCAAATGCAATTACCACCATGACGGTCTATGTGCTCCAAAATGCTACAAGTGCAGCCGAGTTGGCCATCTGGCCTGTGATTGTAAAAGTCCTGCAAATGCCAACACTGCGAACAACCAAAGAGGCACTAGGACAGGTCAAAAACCAACTTGCTATGAGTGTGGAGTTCATGGATATTTTAAGAGGGAGTGTCCAAAGATGACGAACAACAACAGAGGCAACCCAGTTGGAAGTAGAAATGCTCAAGATAAAGTGTATGCAATAGGCAATGCGGGGACAAACCCATACTCTAACGTCGTCACGGGTACGTTCTTTCTAAACAACCGCTATGCTTCTATCTTATTTGATACTTGTGTCGATAAGAGTTTCGTGTCTACTGCATTTAGCTCCCAAATTGATATCACACCAACTGCATTAGATCATTTTTACGATGTTGAACTAGCTGACGGGAGAATAATTGGGTTAAACACTATCATCTGGGGTTGTACATTAAACCTCTTAAACCAACCATTCAACATAGATGTAATACCCGTAGAACTCGGTAATTTTGACGTTATAATCAGCATGGATTGGTTGGCAAAGTACCATGCTATCATTGTTTGTGACGAGAAGATTGTTCGTGTTCCATTCAGAAACAAGACGCTGATTATTCGTGGTGACGGAAGCAACCGGGGAAGCAAGACCCGATTGAACATCATCTCGTGCACTAAAACCCAAAAGTATTTTCTAAAAGGATGTCCTATCTTTTTGGCACATGTTACTACGAAGGACACAGAAGACTAGTCGAAGGAGAAGCTACTTGAGGATGTACCAATCGTATGTAATTTTCCCGAGGTATTTCCCGAAGACTTTCTGGGCATTCCACCGCCCCAACAAGTAGAGTTTCAAATCGATTTAGTACCTGGGTGCCCTATCGATTAGCGTCGTCCGAAATGAAATAGCTATCGGAGCAACTGAAAGAACTCTTTGACAAAGGCTTCATAAGACCAAGTTCCTCACCCTGGGGAGCACCGGTCTTTTTTTTCAAGAAGAAAGATGGATCATTTCAAATGTGCATCGACTATCGGGAATTAAACAAGCTGACAGTAAAGAATCGTTATCCATTCTCGAGGTATTTCCCGAAGACTTACCGGGCATTCCACCGCCCCGACAAGTTGAGTTTCGAATTGATTCAGTACCTGGTGTTGCACCTGTAGCACGAGCGGCTTATCGATTAGCGACGTCTGAAATGAAAGAGTTGTCAGAGCAACTGAAAGAACTCTCCGACAAAGGCTTCATAAGACCAAGTTCCTCACCCTAGGGAGCACCGGTCTTGCTTGTCAAGAAGAAGGATGGATAATTTCGAATGTGCATCGATTATCGGGAATTAAACAAGCTGACGGTGAAGAATCGTTATCCACTCCCAAGGATCGACAATTTATTTGATCAAATACAAGGATACAGTATTTATTATAGATAGACCTTCGCGATTCGGGTATCACCAACTTTTTGTCGATGTACGTGAAGAAGATATTCCGAAGACGGCATTCAAAACTCGGTATGGTCATTATGAGTTCCAAGTTATGCCATTTGGTTTGACGAACGCACCGACGGTATTTATGGATCTCATGAACCGGGTGTGCAAGCCATACTTGGTTAATTTTGTGATTTGTCTTTATTGAGATATCCTCATCTATCGAAAAAACAAAAGGAACACGAAGAGCACTTAAGTTAATCTTAGAATGCTTAAGAAAGGAAGAGGTGTATGCCAAATTTTTCAGCTCGACAAGAACATTGCGTTTTATCTTCACACCCCCATAACTCGGATGTTTACCCTTCACACGCGTGGGCAATCTAGCAAGTTGAGCCTGGATTTGATCCCGGTTAAGTTTTCTAGGATGATCTTTGTCTTCTATCTCACCATTGAATTCAAGTGACCTCCTCCATTTATGAGGCTTCTTTAAGAATCTTCTGTGGCCAACATAAGCTGTTTTGCTTAAAACACGCACATATAGAGTGTCTTTATTACATGTAGGGCATGCCAAGTATCCTTGCCTACTCTACCCAGACAAACTACTTCGAGCAGGAAAATCATTGATGGTCCATAATACCATCACTCTCATATTGAACTTCTGGCCTGTAGCAACGTCTATAGTCTCGACACCTTTCAGTGCCCATAAAACCTTTAGGTCATCCATCAAAGGCCTCAAGTAAACATCAATGTCCTTGCCCGGAGATTTAGGGCCAGGAATTAACAACAACAACAACAACAACCGTACCCAATCCCGCAAGAGCGAGGTATGGGGGAGGTGGGATGTAGACAGTCACTCCTCTACCCAAAGATAGAGGGACTGCTTCCAAAAAGACCTCCGGCAAGAGAGCATGAACCCAAAAAGACCACATGAGAGGAGACGAAAAAGAGGGCATATACAAAACAAGCATACCAACATAGAGCTAAGAAACACCTAGGCAGACATAGGCACATACCGACACATGATCAAAGGGGCATACAAGCATAAGAGCACAAAAGGCACATAAATGCAAAAACACACTAGGCACAAAGGCGAAGCTAGGGCATGGCAAGCAGATACATAAATGCAAAAAAAACACATGAGGCACAAAGGCGGAGATAGGGCAAGGCAAGCGGATACAAAAAACGCAAACAGAACAATATAAAAGCCAACCAAAAAAAGTAAATAATTAAATAAATGGATAAAAGCTAAACCTAACATAAAGACCCTACATAAAGAACAAAAGAGCATAAAAAACCAACTAGACACATATAAGCAAATTAGGTAGAGCTAGCAGATAAAAACAAAATAGCATACCGAACGCAAGGGGAAAAAAGGCACACAAAAGAAAAAAAGCTAAGGCAACGACATAAACTAAAGAGCAGGAAACGAGAAAAGGCTACCTATAAGCAAGAAACTCCTAGAAGGCAAAAAGGGCCTACAGGCAAAAGAAAAGGCTAAGAGCTGGGGAAAGCAACGCTACACCTATGCATCCACCTCGTCTTCCACGAGTTCCTATCAGAGGTCATGTCCTCAGACAACAGCAGCTCCTTTAGGTCGGTATTCAGTGTGTCCTCCTACATGAGCTTTGGTCTACCCCTTCTTCTCACGCCATCGATGACAATAGTCTCCACCCTTCTAATAGGTGCTGATTGTGGTCTCCTCTTGACATGTCCAAACAATCTCAATTGTCCTTCTCTTATCTTGTTGACAATAGTCGCAACATGGAGATTTCTTTAAAAGGCTCCATTTGGGATCATGTCTAGTAGGGTCTTACCACAAGTCCAACTTGGAGCAGTAGTGTTCGCTCTAAAGATTTAGAGGCACTATCTGTATGGAACGAAGTATACCGTGTTCACTGATCACAAAATTTTACAGCACATACTGGATCATAAGGAATTGAACATGAGACAACGTCGTTGATTGGAGTTGCTTAGTGATTACGATTGCGAGATTCATTATCACCCGGGGAAAGCAAATGTCGTTGCTGACGCTTTAAGCAGGAAAGAACGAGATCAATCATTAAGAGTTCGAGCCTTAGTCATGCCTATTGGCTTGGATCTTCCTAAAAAAATCTTGAATGCTCAGACTGAAGCACGGAAACCAAGGAACCTCAAAAACAAAGATGTTGGAGGTATGTTGATTGAAAATTCAAAGGATCAGGAGAAACTTAGAACGGAAAAGTTAGAACCCCGTGCGGATGTAACTTTATGCTTAAATGGCAAGAGTTGGTTACCATGTTATGGTGATTTGAGGACTGTGTTCATGCACGAGTCCCACAAGTCAAAATACTTTATCCATCCGAGTTCTGACAACATGTATCAGGACATGAAGAAGCTATATTGGTGGCCCAATATAAAGGCCGACATCGCCACCTATGTTAGCAAATGTCTGACATGTGCCAAAGTCAAGGCAGAACATCAAAGGCCATCAGGATTATTGGTACAACCCGATATACCTCAATGGAAATGGGACAATATCACTATGGATTTTGTCACGAAGCTTCCTAAGTCGTCGCAAGGTTATAACACCATTTGGGTGATTATTAACCGACTTACTAAGTCTGCAATCTTCATACCAATAAGGGAAACTAATCCTATGGAGAAACTGGCTAGCATGTACCTAAAGGAGATAGTAACGAGGCATGGAATACCAGTCTCGATCATCTGTGATTGCGACCCTAGGTTCATGTTAAATTTCTGGAGATCACTTCAGAAGGCTTTGGGTACGAACTTGGATATGAGTACTGGCTACCATCCATAAACTGACGGACAAAGCGTGAGGACTATCCAAACTCTCAAGGATATGCTACGTGCTTGTGTGATCGAATTTAGAAATGGTTGGGTTAAACATTTTCCATTGGTTGAGTTTTCGTATAACAACAGCTATCACACTAGCATCAAGGCTGCACCGTTTGAAGCACTGTACGGTCAAAAGTGTCGTTCACCTATTTGTTGGGCCGAAGTTGGACAAGTTCAACTCACTGGTCCAGAAATAGTTCAAGAGATAACCGAGAAGGTCATTCAGATCAAGCAAAGAGTGTAAGCCGCTCGTGATCGACAAAAGAGTTATGCTGATTTAAAGCGTAAGCTGATGGAATTTCAAGTTGGGGATAGAGTTATGCTTAAGGTTTCACCTTGGAAAGGGGTCGTACGTTTTGGCAAACGGGGGAGGTTAAACCCCAGATATGTTGGACCTTTCAAGGTGTTGGAAAAAGTTGGAGCCGTTGCTTACAATCTTTAGCTTCCTCAAGAGCTGAGCAGGGTTCACAATACGTTTCATGTATCTAATTTGAAGAAGTATTATTTTGACGATCCATTAGTCGTTCCATTAAAAGGACTCCACGATGATGACAAGCTTAATTTTGTCGAAGAACCGGTCAAAATCATGGATCGAGAAGTCAAACGGTTGAGGCAAAGCCGTGTCCTAATTGTCAAGATTCGATGGAACTCCAGGAGATGTCTTGAGTTTACATGGGAACGTGAAGACCAATTCCGGAAGAAATATCCACACCTCTTCATAAAGACCGCACCTTCGTCAAGTGACGCGTCTTAAGCCTTGAGGACAAGGCTCATTTAACGGGGGAAGGCTATAACACCTCGTGTTTTAAGGTCATTGTACGTCGTCAATAAATTTACTAGTTATTTTTAGTATTGTAAGTGTTTGCTTTTAATTCTAATCTTTAAGTTAAATCGCGTAAGCTAAAGATTATCGTTCAATGTAAACGGGCATCAATAATATAAAAATGTACCCATATTTATCACCTTGTCCGAATTCTACATAAGATAAACAAACCAAGACTTACACTTTGCTAGTTTATACTTCCACATTAAACCTTTCACATTTAAACTTCAAGTAACACTTCAATAATTCTATAAAATATCTAAGATATCAAAATTTCTCATGTACTCTCTCTCTCCCCTAAATTTCAGATGGGAAAGTAGTCTCAAGGGGACAAGAAGCTAACAATCAACCCACTTGATCTTGTACAACATATATCTCATTAAGACTAGGTAATGTGGCAAGTAAC
>BQNB010106203.1:0-23439 GCA_026074375.1 Tanacetum coccineum | reverse complement strand
TATCTTGTGCTGTTGATCTTGAAGTAACACGCCCCGGACCCTTATTCTGCTGCGACCCAATTTGGGGGTGTTACAATATACGTCTTGACGAATTGAGATCGCCTGATATCAATTTAGTTTCTGACCAAGAATACATAGAAGAAGTTGCGGAAACAATGGCGGAAACTATGGAGCAATACATGAGTAAGACTCGAGCTAACTATGGATCAGGAGTTGTTAGGCCCAAAATTAAACACAAGGATAACTTTGAACTAAAGGGCCAACTTCTCAAGGAACTACTGTTAGGAATTATGAATTCCTAGTTCCTACTGGTAGTACACAGTTCCTACTAGTAGTAAGATTTAGTCTTCCTGGTCTTTTGGAAAGTCCTGGTCTTATGGAAAGTATTAAACGACATTTAGTATGATGAGGAGGTTACAAGTTTATTAATGAAATGATTAATTATATTGATGTAAAATATGTCTTATGGAAAGTATTAAATGACATTCAGTATGATGAGGAGGTTACAAGTTTATTTAGGAAATGATTAATTATATTTATGTAAAATATTTAAGCAGGTTTTTTGTAACTACCTAGGACCCCTTGCACTATAAAAGGAGGTCCTAGGGTGTAGAGATCACCATCACTTGGATACACACATTCTCTACACATATTTTAAAAGGTTAAACTTGAATTGGTTTCCACTAACTCTGAAGAAGTGGAAGGTAGACCTTATTTTAAAAGGTTTGCCAAAACTGATAGTATGAAAGTTGTGCCTACACCTCTCTTTGGAGACTACACTCCTCTATCAGATCATACTGACTTAGATGAATTACAAATGTCTTATGGTACAAAGTCCTCAACCTCTGGTGACTCTAATTCTGTATCTAATGACTTTGTCTCTTGTGATAACAGTGACAAGTCTACAGAGGTCAACTCAAATGACTTTGCCTCCAGTGATTCAAGTGTCAAATCTTCAGAGTCCAAGTCAAATGATTCTATCTCTTGTGCATCAACTTCCAGTGTATCCACATCTGAGAGTGAAGCTGAGATTGAGTTCAATGTTGGGACACCTATCCAAGAACCCATTATTGTTCAGGATTTACCTAGTTTCTCTTGTAATAGTTCTGATAAGAATGAAAACTCTTATAGGCCTTCTTGTAATAAGAATAGTTATTTTAATAAAAAGCAGTCATTTAAGGAAAAATGCCTTCCTCAGTTCTAAGTTATGTTTGTATGGGTAGTAGTACAAAATCTTATTAGGATTGTGATTTTTAATGAGAAACAAATGCTAATAAGACTGATGGTATGGGTGGCATGTACATAGTAGGAATAATGTTAATCATCAAAATCAGTTTTTATCCCACAAGTTGTACTTCCTTATGAACTGCAAAGTAAACATTCCTCCTACTAGACCACAACTAGTTCCTACTGGTAAGCCAATGGTGCCTGCACCAGTTCCTACTGGTAGGCAAAATATACCTTTTCTAGTTCCTACTGGTAGAGGATATTCTCCATCCGTAACTTCTGGTTGGTAGAAAAGTACTGCTAGACCTATGCCCCATTTAAATAGACCTACAAGTTCTTTATTTTTCAGACTATATACACCATATGTACCATCAAATGTATTATAAATCATAATGAAATATGGTGGGTGGGATGGGCAACTGCTGTTTAACCCTCAGCAGGTTTGTTCATGAAAACACATAGAAAATGATTTATAACTAGGTACCCAAGAACAATAGTGGAATCTCCTACATCATCAATGACAACCTTTTCAATCCACAAGGCATACCCCAAGTCCATAAATAGCTTGGGTCCCCCTTAGAACTAACTTTTCCCATGTATCTATTGTAGGAAAAATCCTTATTCAGATGCTGAAGATGAAGGGATCTTTGATAGTGGTTGTTCTAGAAGTATGACAGGTAACATGGAAAGAACTGATTACTTTCAAGAATTTCCAAGGAGTAAAAGTGACTTTTGGAGGTTGTGAAGGGAAGATACTGAAAAGGGACAATCTTAACTTCCACACTGGATTTTGAAAATGTCCTACTCAGTGAAAGGAACTGCAACAATTCAACTTGTTCTCCATCGATTTGTGACAAGAAGAATAGAGTTCTCTTCACAGACACTGATTGTCTTGTGCTATCCAAGGAATTCATGCTTCCAGATGAAAGTATGGCGGCACTTAGGGTTCCAAGGAAACATAATCTTTACACCATTAACTTGAATAATCTCAGTCCCAGGGGTAATTTGGCTTGTTTAGTGGCAAAATCCTCCATTGATGAATTTGTGAAGTGGCATAGAAGGATAGGTCATGTGAACTATAAAAATATGAATAAGTTGGTAAAAGATAACCTTGTCAGAGGTCTTCCCCCTAAACTTTTCAAGAATGACCATACCTGTGTTGCATGTTGTAAAGGCAAGCAACACAAAGCCTCTTATAAGGCCATTACTGCTGTGAGCTCCATTTCTGAGCCTTTGTAATTGCTTCATATGGACCTCTTTGGTCCTACATCAATTCGAAGCATTGACCACAAATATTACTGCCTTGTGATCACTGATGACTATAACAGGTTTTGTTGGGTTTTCTTTTTAGAACATAAGGATAAGACCTATCCTATCCCTAAGGACTTTATTAATCTTGTATAAAACCAGTTGAACAAAAAGGTAAAAGCTATAAGATGTGATAATGGTACAGAGTTTAAAAACCCAGTTTTTCACCAACAGACTAAGCACATAGAAATTAGGCACCATTTCATAAGAGATGCTAATGAAAAGAAACTTATTCAAGTGCTTAAAATACACACTGATGATAATGAGCTGATTTGTTCACCATTGCATTTGATGGACCTAGTTTACTCATCTTGTGGTTAACATTAGGATGGCTCAATCCATAGATACTATGATTGAGGAGAGGATTTGAGTCCAAGGGGAGGACTGTTGTTGTAAAATTTTCTAACAAGTTGGTTTTTTTTTCTAAAAATTTACCACTTAGTTTTTCTTGCTACACTATGTTTCTCCTAGCAGTTGTATTTTTCTTCTGGTAGTTTTAACTTTTTCTACTGGTAGTTTTAGTTCCTCTTGCTTGTCTGTAATTATGTCCATTCTGTGATAGTTAATTTCTCTTTCCATTTTATTGTATATGTTTTGTGTGTATTGGTCTCACCTTTTGCAGACTAATGGTTCAAGAGGGTGGATTAGTGATTTTCTAGTGTTCTACATGGACCAGGTGGCCTTATTTTGATGAAAAAGAGTTCATACTGGTAGTTCAAGTGTTCCCTCTGGTGTTACCAGAGTTCCTACTGGTAGTTTCCATTTTTCCTACCACCAGTTGTTTCTTTACCCAAATCTTCTGGCACAAGGAGGAAGTCTCTTGGCAGGAGTCGTCTAACTAAGCCCAAATCTATACTTAAAGAATTGGATTTAGATGCAGATGATAAGACATTCATCAAGGTTGTTTCTGATGAGGACTCTACAGAAGAGGCTCCTATTCTTTGGTCTGCTCTTGCTGGTTGGGAGGTGATCTCTACTCCTCTGGGAGAAATTAATGCTCTTTACGGGTCGGATCAGTCTACCAAACATTTTACCACTCTAAGGGAGATCCTTTATATGGTGGATAGACACGATCTATTGAAGTTGTATGGCATGGTGGTCACATACTATGAAAACCATCTTATTGCTGGTGCTGGATTGATGTTATGGGGTGATCTTCAGGTGTTGATAGATTCTCAAGAAGGTGGTAAGGGTTCTTTCATTTGGAATCATCAACCTCTTTGGCAGATTAGAAGTTGGAGGCTTTATACTCTTTCCAATGTTCATGTCTTGGAAACTATTTCTGGAGAGGTGTTGTACATGTTTGCAGATGTATCGTATCCTCTCTCAGTGAAGCTCATGGAAAGGATGCTAAAGCATAAGTTGGAGATTGACAAGGATGTTGTGGGCAATGACATGACCACTGCTGAGCAATTGATTAGGTTCATCAAGAATCAAATTGCTGCTGCCCAAGTTTCTCATGTTTGATCATGGTACTCTGTAACTCTATCGTATATAGTCTCACTTTTTGCTGTGTCCAAGGAAATGGGTTAAAGGGTTTAAATGGTTTTGGATTTTAAACTTATAAAAGGCTTAAGGTTTTATAGATAGCATGTTAATGGGCTGACCCGACCCATTAAAATGGGAACGGGTTAGCCCATTAAGGATGTCTATGCCTTCGGCTTTGATTTCTAGCGCTCTTTCCTTTCACGTGCTCAGTTTTGTCCGTTTTGCTTCATTTTTTTGTCCATTTTTGACATATCCGTTACCTGCACACTATAATTCACAAAACACACATATACAATGTATTTTTCATGTATTATTGGTCATTTAAGCTCATTTTATTAGGTAAAAGGTATGTGTATTTAAGCACATACCAATAGGATACCATTGGATCGATGCTTGAAGTCATTTATTCGATTTAGAATGAAATGAGAGATGTTGAAGGTTGTAGAGGAAGTAATGCAAAAGAGCATATAGGCTTCACAAGCCGACAATAGATTTTTGTTAATATCAACGGTACATATGATGTTTTCACGAATGAGAAAATGTGTTGTTTTGAGATAAGGACAAATTTCTTCAATAAAGAGATTACATGGATCTTCTAATGCAAATTTAAAGCCATTGAGACGTTTCTTAGTTATGTTGTATGTTATTGAGGTTAGATGGGTTAATTTGGTATAGAGAGGATCTTTTGATGGAGTATTGTTGTGTTTATTGATGGATTTTAGAGACCATTCATTATTATAAAAACAATGTCCTTCAAACGGGATATTGAGTAGTGTTCCAAAATCCCAAAGTGAAGCACCAACTCATTTTCCATTTATTTCAAACAAAATTATCCAAAGATCACTTACAAGAGTTAGTTCAAACGTTTGATAGAATTCGTATATGAATTATGGATTTAAGTTTCCTTTTAAATGAAGAAAGTTTTGAAATCCGGTTTTGTTTAGGTTCTTTTCTAAGATACCTTTGGAATCAAATGTTTTGTCAACTACTCTTCCTTCATGAATAGGTCGACAGGGTATTTTTAGATATGGTAATTTTTGAGGAGACCTGGTGTGATTAGAAAGGTATAATTTATTTGGAGTTAAGGAAATGTAAGTTTCTGAGCATTTGTGTTTATCACGAGACATTCTCTTTCACCTATCATCAATAAGATTATTTTAGTATGTTTCATTCATAATTTTCAACATCCTGTAGGCAAGTGTCTAGTGTGTGCCTAATTGTGAAAAATGTAGAGTCACGATTAACTCAACCTAAAAATAAAATCCTAAGAGTTAATCCAAACGCTCATTAGTTTTATTTTGCTCATCCAAACATATTAAAAAATACATATGAATTATGTATCTCGACCTTTGTTCATGAGATCATTATGCATGTATTCAAAAACGTGTTTAAGTTATATTAACAATGCATAACAACAATTTTATTATGTTCCTAACGTGAGTGATTTGAAAATAAAATTAAGGTTTTGGTTTGAAATCAAATTTTTAAAAAACTCACTAGTGTATGCAAATCCTGTGTACAAGGGAAGCATATTAGTTATTGTATCCTAAGTAGTCCTAATTGTACAAAATTGAAGCAAAAATAAAAAATCCCCAATTTTAATTTTTTGTGTTCATCATGAACCCTAGACTCAAATTGAAAGAAAATAGATGAAATGACTTACAATTGATGATGTTGATAATGTTAGGAATGATTGTATGTGTTGATTTTATCTTCAATTCAAGTTTTAATGGTTGATTTTGAGTTTTTGGTCGTGTTCATCGCTGCAGAAAAGAGAGGGGGTGTTTGGTTTTGTGTTTAGAAAAATTTGACAAAGTGTAGAAAATATGGTGTCTGCTGGTGCCGATCTCATATCAATCAGGGGGTCGCCCAAATATGCTTTGGGGCCACCTGAGATATGGGGGCCGCCCTCAGCGAGGGTTTTTCGGACTTTAAAATTTTTGACATAGATTTGCGAGGAAGAGTGGCTAATTAATTTGCATTTCGCGAATTAAAAATATCTAACTAGTTTCGGATGAAATAGTTAAATTGTCACGACACGAAATGGAACGCGGACTAGAATCGAGACAAAAGAAAGAGAAACGGACTCATACGATTTATGGAATGTGTTCCATCATTCCTAAACCAAGACGTAGATAGTTAAACGATTCACGTTTAAGAGGTTTCGTAAGAATGTCGGCGATGTTGTCGACGGACGACATTTTTTCGATTGAGATATGTCCTTTCTGGACATTATCACAAAGAAAGTGGTAACGAATTTCAATATGTTTGGTTCGAGAATGTTACACCGGGTTTTTGCTAAGGTCAATCGAGCCTTTATTGTCGCCCATGATTGGGACATCATCGAGTCGAACGTCGTAGTCGATAAGAGCTTGTTTCATCCATAGTGCTTGTTGACATGCCTTTCTGGCGCTTACGTATTCGGCTTCGGTAGTGGATATAGCAAGAGCGGTTTGTTTCTTCGAGAACCAAGATGTCAAACAACATCCCACGAACGTACAAATACCGCTAGTGCTCTTTCAGTCCACATAATCTCCCGCATGATCAGAGTCGGCATATACTACTGTTTCTATGCCGGTCCCCTTAGGATACCATAATCCTAAGTGCGTAGTGCCTTTAATGTATCGGAAGATACGCTTAACCGCTTCAAGGTGAGAGGTTTTGGGAGCCTCTTGGAAGCGGGCAGGTTTTGGGAGCCTCTTGGAAGCCGGCACAAAGGCAGACACTAAACATGATATCGGGCCTACTTGCCGTTAGGTATAATAAACTACCTATCATGCCTTGATACTTGGTACTATCTACCGACTCACACTCTTCATCTTTCATGAGTTTGATATCGGAGGACATGGGAGGTTTTCATTGGTTTAGATTCTTCTAAGCCAAATTTCTTAAGCATTTCTTTAATATATTTAGATTGATTAAAGAAGATACCATCTTCCATTTGTTTTATTTGTAATCCAAGGAAGAAGTTAAGTTCACCCATCATGCTCATCTCAAACTCGTCATGCATGATTTTGGCAAATTCATCACACATGTCTTGACAAGTCGAGCCGAATATAATGTCGTCGACATATATTTGAACGATGATGAGGTTTGAACTTTTCTTCTTGGTAAAAAGTGTGTTATCTACCATTCCCATTTTGTATTCATGTTTAATAAGAAAAGCTTTTAATCTATCATACCAAGCTTTGGGTGCTTGTTTAAGACCGTATAAAGATTTCTTGAGTTTATAAACATGATCCGGTTTTTCAAAATCAATGAATCCTGGAGGTTGTGCCACGTATACCTCCTCATTGATAAAACCGTTCAGGAATGCACTTTTTACATCCATTTGGAATAGCTTAAAATCTAAAGCACAAGCATAGGCTAATAGTATCTTAATTGACTCAAGTTTAGCAACTGGGGTATGAGTTTCATCATAATCGATGCCCTCTTGTTGATTATAGCCTTGAGCAACTAACCTAGCCTTCGAGAAACAATACCGTTCTCGTCTAACTTATCCTTAAACACCCACTTAGTTCCTATGATTGTCATATTCCTAGGTTGTGGAACTAACTCCCAAACGTCGTTAGCAAGGAATTGATTTAATTCTTCTTGCATGGCGACTATCCAACTATCATCCGTTAAGGCTTCATTCACATTCTTAGGTTCTATAGTTGATATAAAACAAAAGAAGTTACTTTGGTTTTGGGTTTGTGATCTAAGGGTTCTTTTGTAACGACCCACTCCGGAAAGGAGGCCGAAACGTCATAATCATGGTGTCATATCAAAGCATAATTAAAGGATAAATCATAAATGATAACACTAGGACAAGGTGGAAAGTCGGAATCAAACATCAGCTCCCAATTATGAGATCAACAAGATAACGTAATATGAAGTCTAAGGACGAAACATGTGTCCAAGATAGTTTATAGACATCAAAGTGTCTGCGTATAAGAATGGAGCATAAAGAGGTCACTTCCTAAAAAAAACATCTTTATGCCCAATCTCCCTCTAGATACTGCCATATAAGAAAGTAGAAAGACCTACGTGATCATAACGCCAGATGAACGGTTATAATAACAATGTAATTAATAAAGTTGAATCCTGGATAGTAAATATAAAGCAGCGGAAAGATCATAAGTGTCATGAGGAAACCTGTGCGAGAATGGTCATGAAGAATAGGAAATTAAAACATGTAAAGCATGGTAATAGAAGTAAAGATGTCATGGAAATATCATGGATAGTATAAACAGAATAATAAGGAATGCCCACGAGCTCATATATATCATACATGTCATATTAATATGTAGTGAATACTTGCATTATAGTAAAGAGGGGCTGCCCTTAACAGGTAAATAGTAGGGGGGTGACCTCTTATAATAATATGGTGGTGGATAGATCAGCTCAATGTGATGGGATGCCGAGCACACACCAAACCATTCACCATGAAGTGTATACTTGAAAACTAGGATGCAACCATACGACCCTGTTTAGAATAATGGCCAAACTATCGAAGTATAATCTGGTTACATGAAAAGGACGCCGCGTGAAATCTCATCTCAACGCGAAGGTCGTGACACAAAAGTGCCTCCATGTGTCACGGTCATGGTCCTCATGACTAGGGTGGTAAGTCATGTAAATCATGGTCATGCGTATAATATAGCTTTCAGGTAATAAAATAAGGTCTGAATCAAAACATGTAAAGGATCTTGGACAAAGACATTAAAAAGGGGGCAAACATAGCAGTTTGGGGATGAATCATGAAAAGAAAGAATGTCCTTACTGAAAGGACGGGAATATCGTACCTTAAGTACTCCAGCAAGAAAATGGAAGAGACAAGGGATGATAGGATGGAAACTACTCCTGCTTCACGTGATCTACATGTTAAAGGACTTGTATGAGTTACTTGTTCATGATTAAGGTATCTTTCCATTTTTAGTAACTTTCTATTTTTAGTAACTTTCCATAATTAGTATATTTCCTTGATTAGAACATTCCATGATTAGTATCTTGTTATACTAGGTACTTCCAAAATAAATGCAGTTTCTAATTATAGTAAAATTCCAAAATAGACTTTCTCTAAATAGACTTTCTAAAAATAGTAACTTCCCTTATTTAGTAAGTTTCCAAAAATAGCAGGTTTCTATAAATAGGTTATTTCCATGTTTAACACTTTCCGTAATTAATAAGTTTCCCATTATAGTAATTATATAACATATCATAAGGTTAGGGTTTTTGTGTCAATTATAATACTCATCTTGAACTCGTCATGCATGATTTTGGCAAATTCATCACACATGTCTTGACAAGTCGAGCCGAATATAATGTCGTCGACATATATTTGAACGATGACGAGGTTTGAACTTTTCTTCTTAGTAAAAAGAGTGTTATCTACCATTCCCATTTTATATTCATGTTTAATAAGAAAAGCTTTTAATCTATCATACCAAGCTTTGGGTGCTTGTTTAAGACCGTATAAAGCTTTCTTAAGTTTATAAACATGATCTAGTTTTTCAAAGTCAATGAATCCTGGAGGTTGTGCCACATATACCTCCTCATTGATAAAACCATTCAGGAATGCACTTTTTACATCCATTTGGAATAGCTTAAAATCTAAAGCACAAGCATAAGCTAATAGTATCCTAATTGACTCAAGTCTAGCAACTGGGGCATAAGTTTCATCATAATCGATGCCCTCTTGTTGATTATATCCTTGAGCAACTAACCTAGCCTTATTTCGAGAAACAATACCGTTCTCGTCTAACTTATTTCTAAACACCCACTTAGTTCCTATGATTGTCATATTCCTAGGTTGTGGAACTAACTCCCAAACATCGTTAGCAATGAATTGATTTAATTCTTCTTGCATGACGACTATCCAACTATCATCCGTTAATGCTTCATTCACATTCTTAGGTTCTATAGTTGATATAAAACAAAAGAAGTTACTTTGGTTTTGAGCTTGTGATCTAAGGGTTCTTTGGTTAAGGTTTCCTATGACATTTTTTAATGGATGGTTCCTAGATTCCTTAATATTGACTATTTCGTCAATCTCTAAAGATTCCTCCTTAATGTCATTTTTTAGGTTTTTCTTTTCGGTAACCTTAATTGCTTTTTCTTCATCTAAGTCATCATCCACCAAGGGTGATGTCTTAGAGGGTGGAGGAGTTTCATTGAATGTCACGTTGAGTGATTCTTTGACTTTCCTAGTATGTTTATTAAGGATGATGTAGGCTTTACTATTTTGCTAGTATCCTAAAAAGACACCTTCGTATGACTTTGGGTCAAACTTGGTAAGGTAATCTTTAGTGTTTAAAATGAAGCACTTGCTTCTAAACACTCTAAAGTAATCAAGAGTAGGTTTCCTACCTCTCAAGAGTTCGTAAGGTATTTTTCATAAGATGGCTCTAATTAGGATTCGATTGAGAATGTATGTTGAAGTATCTACTGCGTTACACCAAAACTTTTATGGTAACGATTGCTCATTCAACATAGTCCTACTTATTTCTTAAAGTGTCCTATTTTTCCTTTCAACCACGCCATTTGATTGAGGAGTGCGTGGAGCTGAGAAGTTATGTGTAATTCTATTGGCATTACAAAACTCTCTAAATTGCACCTCTCTATAACATTCCCTACCGTGGTCGGTTCTTATTGACACTATTGTACATCCTAATTGGTTTTGAATTTTCTTACTAAATATTTCGAATTGATCGAAGGCTTTGGTTTTGTCCTTAAGAAATCTAGTCCAAGTATACCTAGAGTAGTCATCTAATATGACTAAAGTGTAGCGGTTTCCTTCGTAACTCCGTACGGCGGATGGACCAAAGAGATCCATATGAAGGAGTTCTAAGCATCTAGTCGTTGAGACTATATTCTTAGCTTTGTGACTAGCGTGAGCTTGTTTTCCAATTTTGCAAGCATCACAGAAGTATTGATCAAACTTAAGCTTAGGTAAGTTTCTAACTAGCTCCTTAGATGCTAACGATTGAATGAGACGCATATTTGCGTGACCTAATCTCCTATCCATAACGTGGAGTTTTCATCAATCGTTGCTAGACAAATTTGTTCTTTAGGCTTATTTCCTAATTTCATCACATATAAACCTTTCTTCCTAATACATCTACCTATGACCTTACCATCCTTAGTGATTTCACTATCATGTTCAGAGAAAGTTACTCTACACTTATTATCACATATTTATCCTATACTTAACAAGTTAAATCTTAAGTTATCTACATGTTCTACATTATCTATTTTGAGAGTCATTCGAAATCGTACCTTTGCCAATGATGTTACCGCGAAGATTGCTACCAAAAATGACATTACCTCCGTTGTATGCCTTATAGCTTGAGAAGAGCTTTCGGTTACCCGTCATGTGTTTAGAGCATCCACTATCCTTTATCCACTCATCGGGTTCCAAGTCGACTCCAAGGCATATCTATTTATATAGTGCAATAACTCAAACATTTGGTCCCCAATATCTCATGGGTCCAAAGTTGTTAGTGCTAAACATCCCTTGCATTTGATGCAATTGGTTGGGATGTGGGAATGGAAGACACATTTCCCATGGCATGTAACTTTGACGTTAGAAATTGTTCCAAGTTACGGGAAAGCCACAAGGTTGATTTTGTCGACCAATGTTCCTTTTTGGTTGCGGTGTCTTAGGACGAGGGTAATTATTATTGACTCTTCTAGGTGGTGGAGTTTTTGATCTGAAATTAGGTTTTGAAAATCCAACTTCGGGTTTTGACAATGGCTTATAAAATTGTTTAACTTCATTATCACTAGCAATGGGAACTTTGACATTGTTTACTATTATGTGTTTTGGTCTAGGACCCAAAATAGATTTTTGAAAAGACACACTTTTCTCAGATTCAGGCGTAGCTGCTGGCGGTCCCATAATTATTTTGGGAGCCACCCATATTTATGGGACCTCCATCAGAGAATGCTTTTTTTTGAGCTTTCACAAATTTTATTTCTTTAGTTCCACTAGATGATGCTTCAAATGACTTAAACCCTAAACCCAATTTTTCACCGGAGGGTTTTTGATACTTAGCATTTCATTTATACAATGTGTACTATTTTCAAATTTATTTAATCTAATGGCTTCCTCTTTGAGTTTTTCATTCTCAATTTTAAGCATATGACATTTTACACATTCGAGATCAACTCCCTTGTTTTTCTCGAGTGTAGACACTTTTTCTTTTAGAATATTAAGTTCTTTTTCTAAACTATTTCTAGTGGCTTTTAATCTTTTGTTTTTAGTGATTATCTTTAAACTCATTTTGCACAGTTTATCATAATCACTATCTAAAACTAAATCATCTATTGATGAGTTTTCATCACTAAAGTAAGAGGATTCAGAACATACCTCATTTGATGCTTGAGCTACAAGACACGTTTCGTCTTTGACCTTCTCATCATCTTCTTCACCGCTATCACTCTAAGAACCTCCGATAAAAGCTCTTTGGTTCTTGTCTTTCGGTGGTTTTGGACATTCTCCAATAAGATGATTTGGGTCGCCGCATCTAAAGCATTTTCTATCGCCTTTACCATTCTTGTCATCACAGCTTCTTTGGAACGTCTTTTTGTCGTTCTGAGGTTGTCTCGCGAATCTACCTCTTCTCTTAAAGAACTTCTTGAAGTCTCTAACTACCATGGCGTATTCTTCATCTTCACTTCCGGAAGTCAAACACTCTTCATCACTAGATTCTTTATTAGCCTTTAAAGCAAGAGATTTTCTTTCTCCCTTGGCTTTGACTATTTTAGAATCTTTCTTGATGATCATCTCGTGAACTTTGAGATTCCCGATGAGTTCATCAAGTGACAGTGATGTTAAGTCTTTCGACTCTTCAATCGCCGTGACCTTTGCTCTCCATTTAGGATGTAGAGCCCTAAGAAACTTCCTAACATAATTCTTGCTAGAATAACCTTCATCAAGAGCTTTTAGACTAGTAATGATAGTATTAAATCTAGCAAAAGCACTATCTATAGATTCGTCTTCAGAAATGACGAATTGTTCATATTGTTGTACCAAAAGGTCGATCTTGTTATCTTTGACTTGGTTATTACCTTGATGGGTGATTAACAAAGTTTTCCAAATTTCTTTTGCCGTATTACACATGAAAATTCTTTCATATTCTTTTCTTGGCAAAGCATTGTAAATAACCATTTTAGCTTCGTTATTTTTCGCAAGCTTCTTTTTAAGATCGTCACTTTGTTTTTCAAAAGGGATAACCTCATCTAATTTGGTTTCCGGATTTTGTTGAATAGGTTGAAAATCACCGTTAGTAATAACATGCCAAAGATCAAGATCTTTTGATTTAACATATGTCTCGAATCTATTTTTCCAATAAATAAAACTATCACTTTCAAAAAGTGGTGGTCTTTGCATGGATTACCCTTCTAGATATTTGTCGGAATCCATAGATCGATCCAAGCTTTAAAATACAGTATATTTTAAAAATCTTGAGTGACCTGGCTTCTGATACCATTTGTGGAAACTAGAGGGGGGGGGGTTGAATAGTTTACAGGCTCATTTTACGTTTTAAAAGTTTGCTTTCAAAATACTTAGATTCGAGTTGTATGTTTAACCAATCAACAATATGAATCAACAAAGTAAATATCTAAACTAATACTAAATAGTAATCACAACAATATAAAGAGATGAGAAAAGGAACAATCAAACCAAGACACCAAGATTTATAGTGGTTCGGCTACGAAGCTCTTCTTCGCCCTACTCCACTCCCCGAGTATCCTACTCAAGATTTTACTATCTCAACAAGCTCTCTTCAGGCGGAGAAAACCGTTTACACGTCGCTTACGTTATTTTCCAACACTAAGCTAAATGTCGAGTCCTAATCTTAGCTAGAACCAATCTACCACTTCACAATCACTATACACTCACAAGATCTACACTATCGGATATACACACAATCCGAATCACACAATTACACAAAATAATTACAATAGAGATTTGATACTTAGAAGAAAAGAGGAGAGATCACTAAATAACAATTCGTTTCTTTGGCGAATACGAATGTTCTTCTCTTGCACTTGATTGAGAGAAGAGATGAGAAGAAGAGATTAGATCACTTGAAACAAGATCAAAGGATGTTAGTGATCAAAAGATTTAGAGAGAGAAAGAAGGTTTTTAGAGAGAGAAAGTTATCTGAAAAATTCATGCAAAGAGGTATATTTTTCAGCTGGGAATGGAGCAGTATTTATAGGCAAGAAAACCCAACGGTCACTGAGGGCGGTCCTGGCGGTCCCAGATATATCTGGGGGCCGCCAGACCTATAAGGGGGCCGCCCAGTAGACTACGCTCATGTTTTTGTCTTTTTTGTGGGGAATGTTGTATCTGTTATGGAACCTTCCATTTTGGGAAGAAAATTTGAAATTCAAATTTAAGTTTTAAATAAAACTTTTCTTTTAATTAGAAAATATTTTGTATAATTATTTTTTCTGAAATACTTTTGTAAAAATGTGATGGTTAAGAAAAAAAATATTTTCTTGATCACTAATCATGCTTAATGATTTGTTTGTTCATACCTTAAGTGATTACTAATCTTAGAAATGGAATTTTACGATTAATAATTGTAAACGTTTATTTTTATCACAAACGTTTTAACATTTTGTTATTATCAAAACATTAAGAGGTCGAAAAATATAAATAACATTTTTAGACATTATTTGTATTAACAAATTAGTTCATAGATCCTTTTAATATTGCTTCTTGTTGATGGATGTGCGAGTTAGGCTCTAGAAAACTAGCTTCTTAACTGCTTGCGAAGACGTCTAGGGAAACGTGACTGTGTAGAAAGGATACCATCGGTAACAGTCTTCATACTACCTTACCCATCTATGGTTGATCACCTTTTAAGTATTTTAATGCATGTAATGTACTCTTAGGGGCCTTGTAATAGTCTTCATACTACCTTACTTGTGCGTTGCTTTAACGGAATATTACATAGACGGCGGGTTCGTGTAATTCGTTCATGACTTAGGAAATACTTACACATCACATCACAAGAGTAACAAAGCAATAAAATTAGGAGAAGCAAACTAAGGATCATGCATGATTAAGTAAACACATTTATTTACCTATCGAGTTTCCACACAATAGTTTAGATTTAATTTTAGTTATTAGTTTAATTAGCTTAAAACCAAAACACCCTTTAAACCAGAGATTTTAATTGCTTTCTTAAAAATATAAAAATACAAAAATAATCTTCTTTCAACCCTTAGACCTTAGTTACATTTAGTTCGAACCTTCCCAACTTATTCCCCTAGAGAACGATAACAACCCTCGAGTCTTGCCTATACTACACTGCAACGGTTAGGTACTCTGCCTAGGGAGTTGTAAAACCTGGTGTGTTACAACGACCGCATCAGAAGGCAAGAAATATACATGTGTTATGTAACGTTCGGACCCTCTTAAAACAAGACAGGTTGGGTGGTTGTATGATTCATTATTAGCTGGCATGTCCACTCTTTATGAATGGAGCTCACAAGCAATGGCAAAGGAGTGTTTAGAGAAAACAAAGTAAAACTTGGAAATTGGTTCTCACAGCTCGTGATGTGGGATGAAAACATAGAATCTCATGGTCCGATAACTTGGCTGGAAATTAAAGGAATCCCTGCACTTATATGGGACTCAAACACGGCTTGTAAAATTGGAGAAAAAATAGGATCCGTTCTTGAAGTAGATATGGATATTAGACACAACATTAGTAACTCAGTTGGTATCTTAATCCATACAAAAAATATGGGTGAAATCAATAAATGTATTCCTATAAAAGTTAATGGCCGCATCAATCACGTTAGGACTTCCGAAGATCATAACCGATCAATTTTGCTCAACAACCCAGATGAAGATGATGACTCTGATGGTATTTCAGAAACTGAAGTTGGGCGGAACAGTGAAGAGGCTCCTCTTAACGATGATCATTGGGAAGTGGTAAAGAAGGACAAGTTTGACTCTTTTTCCCATGTTTCACCAACTTACGAGGAGGCATCTAGGGAGGCTAGTGAGTGTAATTCAAATTGTAATGATGACTTGAATTCAAATTCAAATCAGTGTACGGAGAATGGTAATACGAACGACAATCTTGAGGCCCAACAAGATGAAAAATCCCATTCAAGTATAATCCATGGAAAAGTTATGGCCCAATCATCACAACCTTCTTTGGCCCACTTGAAGAATCCTAGAACTAACTTTGTAGGTAGGAGATTAAGTTTCCATCTTAAGTTAGATGAAACTAAAAAAATTGGAAAAGCAAAACTAAAAGAGAATAACAAGAAAAGACCGGTGTTTGAAAAGTCTCCTTTTACACAAGATCTCCAACCCAGAAGTGAATCTTCTTTCTCTGGACCGACTAACGATATTAAAGATGAAACTGGAAGAGCTTTGGGTCTTTTCCGCAAAGAGGTACACGAAGAAGTTGCGAAGGAGCAGGAGTCATTGTTTTGACTATGCTATCTTGATTTGGTTTGTTTTAGTTTCCAATGAAGATGATTTTGTTTAATTGTTTTGGTTGGGGATGGAATCTAAGCAAAGTCACATTAGGGATTTAATTATAAAAGAGAAGCCATATGTGTTTGGGATTTAAGAAACCAAGATGGCTTCAATTATTCCTTCTTTAGTTCGATCTCTGTGGGGTTTGGCTAACATGAATTTCTTGGTAGGTGATGCGGTTGGTTTATCGGGTGGAACCTCCTTATGTGGGATTCTTCTATCTTTGCTAGGGATGAAGTATTGATTGGTACTCATTATGTGTGTGTAATTGGTAACTGTAATGGAGTTACAAAGAAGATTGCGGTTATTAACATCTATGGTCCTCAGGAAAGTAGGCAAAAAGAGGAGATTTGGCTCAAACTTGATTCTCTAATGAACTCTAAAGAGGCGATTTGGATTCTGTTTGGGGACTTCAATGTGATAAGAACCTGTGAAGAAAGATTAGGTTCAAACTTCGTGGAGCGGGAAGCAAGATCCTTTAATAACTCTATAGTTAACAAAGGGCTTGAAGACCTTGCTATCGGAGGTCTTCGCTTTAAAAGATTTAGTAGCACAGGTACGAAACTAAGTAAACTGGACCGCTTCTTAGTCTCGAATAATTTTTAATCTATATGGAGATGGGCAAAGGTTAAGGATTTGGGTCGTGTAGTTTCAGACTATTTCCCTATTTTGATGTCGGTTGATGAGGTGAATTTTGGACCAAAGTGCTTCAAAATCTTCAATCACTAGATGGATATTGAAGGATTTGATAATGTCATAGAATCTTCTTAGAATAATGGTGTGTACAGAGGATCAAAAGATATTGTTCTAAAAACAAACTAAAGCAATTACGAATGGACATCAAAAAGTAAAGTCGAGATCGTATGGCTTTAGTGAAGTGCAAAAAGAATGACATTCATAACTGGCTTGTAGAGTGGGATACAAAAGCAGAAGAAGGTTGTCTCACATTTATAGATCGTTTGAAACATGAATAATACCTCATGGATCTTAACTTCCTCGAGTAAAAAGAAAGAGACTCTCTAAATCAAAAAAGCAAAATAAAGTGGGCAATCGAGGGTGATGAGAATACCAAATTCTTTCATTCTCATGTGAACAAAAATAGTAAACGACAAGACATCAGCGGGCTTATTTATAATGGCAGTTGGGTTGAGGATCCTGAAACAATTTTTTTGGCTACTTTTAACCATTTTGTAAGTCGTTTTCATGAAGAGAAACCTAATCGACCAAAGTTCCGAAGTAGCCTTTTTCGATAGTTAAACTGTGATGATGTGACATTTTTGGAATCTAATTTTACCATGGATGAAATCAAAACGGCAGTGTGGGACTGTTGTAGCTCTAAGTCTCCCAGTCCAGACGGATTCAACTTCAAGTTTATAAAAAGGTAATGAGATATGGTTAAATTTGACTTTTTTAATTTCTTTAAACATTTCGAAGACCATGGTAGTCTGGCAAGAGGTTGCAACGCTTCATTCATTACCTTAATTCCAAAAAAGGCAGACCCACTTGAGGTGAGTAATTATCGCCCTATAAGTCTGAATGGGAGTATGTATAAGATATTATCGAAAGTGCTAGCGGCAAGATTAAGTCGTGTCACACATAAAATGATTGGTCCAAACCAGACTGCATTTCTGAAAGGGAGGCAAATTTTGGATGGATGTGTGATTGCCAATGAAATTCTTAACTTTGCAAAGAGCAAAAAAATAAATATGCTTCTTTTTAAAGTCGATTTTGAAAAGGCATTTGACAGCGTAAACTGGGAGTTCTTGTCTAATATTATGTCTCAAATGAACTTTGGATTAAAGTAGTGTTGGGATTAAAAGCCTTCTTGAAGTTACTGCTGCTAAGGTTTGTGTTACTGCTGCTAAGCAAAAGTTAGTGCTCTTCATTAACTTTAATGAAAAATATGCTAAGTAGTTAGTGCTGCTAGTATAAAGTTAGTACTGGTAGTTCACAGTTACTACTGCTAGTATATATTAGTACTGCTAGTGTAAAGTTAGTACTGCTGGTGAAGATTGAAGAAAATATTCTAAGTAGTTACTACTGCTTGTACACAGTTAATGCTGCTGGTGTATAAGTTACTACTGCTGGTGCTAAGTTAATGCTGCTAGTACAAAAGTTACAACTGCTCAAAGATTAAGACTGCTGAAAGAGTTTCTATTGTCAGAAGAGAATGGATAAAGACAGAAGAAAGGATAAAGATTGATTGGAGATCAAGATTACTTACGTGATAAGTATTAGCTATTTATAGAATAGATCATAGAGAATATTCTATGTCTTAGGAATATATTGTAAATCGACTAGGACTCCTTGGTGTATAAAAGGAGGTCCTAGGGCATAGAGTTTTATCACAATCATCACAATCTCAATCATCTACACAAGTACCAAAAACGAGTCATTCATAGAATTGTCATAGCTTTAAGGTTTTGTAACCCTAATACTAGGAGAGTATTTGTATTATTTGTAATAATAATATTGGAGCTTTTATTGTTGAATTGTGTGTTCATAGAATTACTGTTTCATTAAGAATTCTTCTTATTAAAGATTAGATTCTGCATAATCTTTAATACACTCAAACAAAGTTTCTACTATAGTTGTGTTAGATTTATCTAATATAACTAAACCTTAAAGAAACTTAAGGAATTTGATCTATTGAAGTGGGTTCCAACAAGAGGTATCCTACATCTTGGGACAACAAGTAGTATCAGAGCTTGTTGAGAAGCTTTGAATAAGAAGAACCTGTTTGAATACACAAGATCACTTTGCTAGAAGATATGGATTCATAATCTGCACATATAGTGGCTGCATCCAAGGTTATAATGCTCAAACCTGGTGAGTTTAAGTTATAGAGGATGAGAATAGAAAAGTACATCCAGATGATTGACTATGCTCTATGGAGGTCATAGAGAATGGAAACACTACACCATAAACAACAGTTGTGGAAGGTGTTTGAAACACCCCCAAATCTGGGTAGCAGCGGAATGTTGAATATCCAAGGGCGTTACTTCATAGATCAATAGCACAAGAAATGAGAACGACCACTAAATGTGTCATTTTAAAAAGATACATTGGATTAACAAAATGCTTGTTCATTACATAAGCTCATGGCTTTAAATTGTTCGACAATATAAGTAAAGATTTCGGTTTATAACAAATGTTCCCAAAATGTAATACGACCCAAATCTTTAGTATCGACTTTCTCCAAAAGTGACCCCAATGTACCTGAGCACCTCGTGCCTTATTGAGCTGAGAAAACATGCTTAAAACGTCAACATAAAGTTGGTAAATTCATAGGTTTATGTAAATCAATAGTATGACCATAAGGTTTCCAAGTGTATGATTAAGCAACAGATGCAAAAATCATAGAAAGTAATTATGTTTTCCTAAGCTCATGACACTGAAGCTCGACATGTATGAATGCAATAAATTGCCAATAAATGCCCGTGAATGATGTTCTAACCCGCAACATCCCAAATCCGACATAGTATACGTTTGTTGTCCGACAACCTAGCACAGTGAGCTCTACTCACCCAAACGGGGATGTCAATCCCTAATAGATCTATTTATAACATTCGCGCTCACAATCTAGTAATTGACAGTTCATGATAAAGGGCTCAATGGGTTATCGCTACTTAGGCAAACACGTAATCATAGTATAAAATGTACACTAGCGTCTAATTTGTAAAACAAAGCATGTTCTCACCCCAAAGATGTAAATCATTTAAATAATTGTAAAACATGAGGCTATGAACTCACCTGAGTTGGTAGTCCTCTGTGAATGATAAATATATCCAAGTATGACAAATGAATCACACCGTCAAATACCTAAGTAAATACGGACAGTCTTAATCTACAAGTTTAAGCTAATGACTCAATGCATAAACTACAATAAATTGCTAGTTTATATATACTGTTATCACTTGTGTGGTGGTGCACATGTTTATTGTATTTGTATTTACTTGTTGGCTCTTGGGAAGGTATACGACTAAGGATAGATATCGTTAATAAATATACATTAATAAATATTCATATTTATTAAGTCGTGGTTTAACTCGTATAATATCCGGTAAATATATAACTCGTCCGGTATGTTAAGTGGTTATTAAAATCACCTTTGTTCATGAAATACCCTTAAGTTTTCTATATTACAAAAACAGTCCCTATGTTTATGAAAATATAACATTTATACTTTAAATCCTTATATGTTTCAAACAGCCCCTTAAGTTTCAGAAATGTCAAGACAACCCCTAGAATTTATAGAAAACAATTTTGACAGTTTTAACCCTCAAGTGTACAAAGTTACACAATTAGTCCCTTAACTTGTAAAAATCACATTTTAAGCCTGATTAAGTTCCAACAAGTGGCAATTGGTTTTATTAACTCCAATAAGCTACATAAGCTGTTGTCAGCCTATAAATAAGCTCGGATGAGCTTATTTTGGCTTATTAGACCCGTTAAGGTCCAATAAGCTATTTAAAGGTCCAAGTTAAATTTCAAAAGCACATAAGCCCTCCTTAAGCTTATTTAAAACTATTAAACTAAAAAATAAGCTCGAGTGAGCTTATTTAAGCTTATTCGTGCTTATTGTGCTTGTTAGCCTAATAACTCAACCCGAAAAGTTTGTAAAAGGTTTCATTCATTATACAACTTATTTTCTAGACTTATTAAGCATCATTGGGTCTGTTTTTATGTTTGGCTTATTCAGTAAGCAAATAAGCTCGTTAATGGGCTTTTGGGCCCATTACGAACTCGATAAGCCTTTTAAGCCTTTAGGCTTATTCACTTAAGGCCCATTAGCATTTCTATGTTCATAATAAGCTTATTAAACTGTTTAAGCTCACAAATAAGCAGTTTAAGCTTATTGTGGCTTAAAGGCTCACAGTTGGACTCGGTAATGGGCTACTAAGCCCAATAAGGGTTCAATTTAGTTTCTTTGTATATCAAGATCCATGTGAGTTCAATAAGCACCTTAGGTTTCTTAATAAGCTCGTGGAGCTTATTAATAAGCTGAGGTCTTATAGCCTACGGCCTGTTGGGCCTGCTGGGCCCAATAGTGGGCTGTTAGGATTAAACGAACTCAATTTATGGTCCATTAATGTTCACTATTTATATTTTAGGGTTTGTAATCTTTTGTTAAGCACTCGTTGAGATTAATTATCCGCATTTAATCACATGTACTCGTTCCATGAGCTAATGTACGCGTTCCCAGGCCTAGACATTTCATTTTTGTAAAAAGTTAACGTATAGGGTTTGTATAATTCGAATATATGTGATAGCTTTTAAGGTAGTTTCCATTTTTGAAATCTAAGCGTAAAGCTTATGCCTTAACTCGATATTAAACCAAATTTTATACACGTTAGCACCACACAAGATCATGTACTTGTAATATATGTGCGTGAACCGTGCATGGGTTGAACCATGCACATTCATGCTCACGTTAACTTGTTACACACAAGTTAACGTGACTCTTACCACTAGGCATGAATAAAATGAATGAGATATAGATAATAACGAGCTTAGTTCGACTTACAAGGGTCCTAGAGTTCGGTTCGAGTTAGAATGTCAACCCACGATGTGAACACGATCGAATAACCAACCAAAGTTTCCAAAACTTATCAAATACCCCAATCCTTGGTTCGTGTACCCCTCCTACGTCCTTGTATGAAGACTTAGTACTCCTTGTGTGCTTAGTATCGAAATGAGGGTGTGTATGGGTTCGGTTATTAGTCCGAATGCAAGAAGAGAATAAATGAGGATGGTTTAGCTTTGTGAGAGAGTTTGTGAGTTTAAGAAATGTGTTAAGTGTCAATGAGAGTGAGTATATATAGGCTTATGACTTAGTTAGTTTTCCTAGTCCTAATCCCAAGCCATATCGTGCCCTATTTAGTGGTTTTGAAGTTCTTAGTTAGCCTCAAATGGTATTTAGCTAAACCACTTAAGTACACACCTTAATTGCCTCTAGGTTGTACAAGATTTGCTAAGATATGAAAATCTTATGGTTTGTGTGTGCTCTTTGCTTAGCCGCGGCATCAAAAGGGGACAAGGGATAATAGGGAAGTCAAATGGTTAATAACCATTGTGTATTTAGCTAATTAGGGACCAATAGTACATGTCTTAATTAAACATATGATGTACAAGTACTTTAGGGATCATTAGGAGATTTCCTAGGATTTTCTAAGTGCATATATGTATGGGACGTGTAGTAGTAGAGGAAAAATAAGATTTTGAAATCTTATTAAGGTTATACAAGTACAAGGTTTAATTACCTTAAGATGTACATGTACTTAGGAAGTTTTAAGGATTTTCCTAGTTGCTTTAGTTCTCATAACCGGCCCTAGTGGGTTATTAACACAAGATTTGATTAAATTTTGTGTTTAAGGTTTAAAAGTGGATATTGGTTTGAGTCTAGGTAAGTCTAGGTATTTTCGGAGTGTGTCTAAATGTATTTTATTGCGAAACGTAAGCCTTTTACGTGACCAATAAAAATAAAATACGCAAAGTCAATAATTATCTTCTTAAACCTTAATTTATTTGATGATCGTTTACGTTAAATGATTATTTCTAGTCTACGCGATTTAGTTTAAAAGTTAAATTAAAAGTAAACGCGTATCGGACCAAAATAAATAGTGACGAATAATAAGAGTCGTAAAACGGCCTGAAATTGAGAAATGTTACAGTCTCTACCCGTTAAAAGAGCTTTGTCCTTAAAGCTTAAGATCTTGTAGTGGATGACGAAGCCCGGTTTATGAAAAGTTGTGGGTATTTCTGTTTGAACAAATCTTTACATTCCCAGGTGAACTCAGAACCTCTCCTAGAGTTCCAGCGAACCTTGACCAATGGTATCCGGCTTCGCTTCAATCGTTTGATATCCCGTTCCATGATTTCAACGGGCTCTTCCACAAACTGGAGCTTATCGTCAA
>BQNB010106202.1:0-16287 GCA_026074375.1 Tanacetum coccineum | reverse complement strand
GGAGATATAGGCTGAGGAACCACAAATTCCTGTCTGATAGTTCTCTAAGATGTTGGTGAAATTGGAGGTTGTGAGGTTGATGGAACACTGGTGGGTGTGTGATGGGACTCAACTGGGTGTGTTGATCCTTCACCCTGAATAATTAGGCCCTGAACAATCATTGTAAGAAACAATGGAATGTTCTCCCCAGAATAACCCTTTGAAGCCCTCTTCATATTGCTAAAAAGTGTTTGAGTATGGGTAAGAGCAATATAAATTCTAGTGTGAGGTTTAAGCAGTCTCTTTTGTTTGTTCAAAAACACCTTAATAAATCTTAGATACATTAAAAATTTGTGTTTACAATCCAAGTTTTTCACCATACCATCAAAAATCAGTTTAGAAAAATTAAATGTCCTATTAGTGGCCAAGCAAATAATAGCAGTTGCTATATTGCTATTGAATTGTTCCCAATAGGTTTTCTTAGGACTTAGACAATGTAGGATGGTATGGATGAGAAATCTCCATTGAGGGGAAAAGTGTCCTTTCTGAAAGGTCAATTTGTCTGAAGTTGACACATACCCCATTAAGGAAAGTTGTAAAAAGATTTCAGTATTTGGCAAAGAACTAATACCATCAGAATCTACTAATTGGAGATTCCTTTTAACGGATGCCTTAGTAACAATCTTAACTTTGCCACCTATTGTAGCAGTTAATTCAACTTCTCTAGTATCAAGTGTTCTGGCAGTAGCAGTTTCCCAAAACTGTTTAATGAGAGAACATAGATAGTAGGATTTTCTATAAGAGCATGCCTTATGTGACTAGCATTGAGAAAATCCACTATTTGGTGAAATTCTTCACTTCCTTCTGGTTTCTTCAAGTAGGCGACCATGTTGTGTGTGTCACAGAATTCCAAATTTGCTATTGTTGATTGAGAAAAGTTCTATTAGAGTTCTGGGTTATGATCGTGTATGAGAGTATGTGTGTTTGGAAAAGTCAATTGAGATTAAATAGATAGCACTTAAGGTTTTGATCTGACCGACTGAATTTATCTTGAAGAAATCTTGTGATTTAAAGAAAGATTATGAATTATCCAGAATAAGGAAACCTATAAGTGAAGTAATTGACAAAAGTATCTCAAACAGCTATATTTAATTACCAAAAATTCGTTATTCCCAGACAGCATTAATGATAGCCTAGCAGTACTAAGTTTAGCCTAACAGTACTAAGTAATGCTCAGCAGTACTAACTTTTGAGTTACCAGTTTTTTAACCTCAAATACGTCCAAAAGCATTCAATCAACAAGGTGATCTCACAAGCCTCTTTCTGTTTTTTATTCTCAGCTTTATCTCTGTAATTCTTTTTCTCCCTGAATCACTCTATCTATTTTGTTTCACACAATCTCTCTTTTCTTTTTGCTTCAATTCTCTCAATTCTGTATTTGTGACACACATCTCTCTTTCTATTTTTGAACTCACTGCTCTCAATTCTTTTTGCTTACAATTCTCTCTGTCTGTTTTTATTTTCTCTCAATTCTTTTAAGCTCACTTTTTCTCTCTATCTATTTTTGCTTTCTCTCAATGCACAAGTATCTAGATATAACAGTACTAATAAATAAGCTTACCGGTAAGTAAGTTAGGCCAACAGGCACTAACTTGAATTTCAATCATTAGCTGCTGTTCCAATTCCATTCAAGCATCCAATTTATGCATAATCCGCTACATATTAAAACATTAACCTCCCCTCAATCAATACTTCATAGTTTAAGCATTCCTATAGTTTGCAACCTATATTGAAATCTGCCAGACACAAATGCTTAGTAAGCAAATCTACAACATTCTGATCTGTGTGAATCTTGATCATCTGAATAAGCTTCTTATCATTGGAATCTCTAATAAAATGATGTCTAATCTCAATGTGCTTTGTCTTTGAGTGAAACACTAGATTCTTAACTATGCAGATGGTGCTTTCATTGTCAATGAAAATCTTGGTATTCATCAAGTTGTAACCATAATCCAGCATTTGATTTTAAATCCAAAGTACTTGTCCATAGCAACTAGCAGCAGCTACATACTCTGCTTCAGTAGTAGAGTTAGCAACTATAGTTTGCTTCTTGCATTGTCATGAAATCAATCTGCTTACAAGAAATTGAGACCACCTCCGTTGTGTGATTTCTGTCTAAACATTGCACAGCATAGTCACAGCATATAACTTCCAAGTTCAAATGTAATTCCATATGATACCAAAGGCCCAATATAGGTTAACTTTCCAAAGTAATCTATAATTCTTTTCACAGCATAAAGATTGTGAAACTTTTTAGTGTGGACTTGAATCTTGCAAAAGCCAATACCATCAAACATTATTATCATGCCTTCAAAGATGTTAAATCCATTAGTGAGCCAGTCTTGATCTATATAATTGAACAATTAACATCTTAGCATTTTCATCCTTCCTTAAAGTCATTGAAGTCTCCATAGGTGTAACTTGCTGTCTTCACAGTTGAAAAACCAAACTTCTTCAAAATTTCATCCACATACTTGTCTTGACTGATGAAAATCCCATCGTCTTTCTGTGTCACTTGTAGTCCTAAGAAGAAAGTGAGCTCACCCACAGAACTTATCTAGAACTTCTTGTGCATCAATTTCTCAAACTCAATGCATAACATCCTTTTTAGTAGATCCATAAATACTATCCATCAACTCTCTACTTGAACTAGTAGAATATCCCATTTGTCTCTTTAATGAACAAAGTCTTTCTATCTGACCACTCTGAATCTACTGACCTAATAATAGATAGATAAAGTCTCATACCAAGCTCTAAGAGCTTGATGTAGACCATATAATGCCTTTTCTACCTTATAAACTCTGTCAGGAAACTCTGGATCTTCAAACCCTAGAGGTTGATAGACATAAACTTCTTCTTCAATCTTGCCATACAGAAATACACTCTTCACATCCATCTGGTATACTACAATGTCTTAGAATGAGGCATGTCCCTAAGAACACCTAAATGCCACAATCCAAGCAAATTGGCAAAAACTTCAACATAACTATTTCCCTCTCTGAGAGTAACCCTATTAAAACCAGCCTTGCCTTATTTCTAATCACAATACCTCTTCATCTTCTTGTTCTGTATACCCATATAGTACTAATGCCCTTTCCATGTGGTAAATCCACCAAGGTCCAAACCTTGTAACTTGAGCTACAGAAGCTCTTTTTGCATAGCTTCTATCTATCTTGGATCTTTTGATGCTTGTATTACCTTTTTAGGCTCTTTCTGGGAGAGGAAAAACAAGCAAAAAAATGTTAAAACAATGTATGAAGGGCATCAATAAGTTTTCCCTACATAAACAACACAATAAACCCTTGTTCATTTGTAGTATTTGTCATTCTCCTTGTCTATACACTAGACTATACATCATCAATCACATGATACAAGTGAATTTAACTTTAAGGATCTTGTATTTGGAGTAAAGGAACTGGATATGTGGTAGTAATGTTGCTCATATCCACTTCTGTTTCATCACCAAAAGAAATTAGCATGTGTGGCTTCAAGTGGAGTAGTAGTAACGTTGGACTAACAGTATTAATATTTAGACTACCAGAATTAAAAACCATTTGTACCGCAGTATTAATACTTGGCCAGCAGTATAACATCTTGAGTACAAGTTTCAGGTCTCTCTGATACATCAATTCCACTTACTTTATTACACTTAATCAACCTTCTTACATGCCAATCACTAGAAGGTTGTGGTTCATCATTACTAGCATGCTTTGAAGAAGAATCAAATAGTGAACCATCTTTTCACTGTGGCATCAAAATGTAGTCTTGGCTAGATTCTGTCTCCTTGCTAGAATGACCTGTAACAATACTTTCTTCGTAATCTACAAGATCATTGAGAGTGAGTATACCAGTTTAAGAGTTCCTTTACCAGTAATTTTCCCTCCTTTGGCTCCTCCCCCAAAGGTAACATATCATCTATCAAATTCCTTGAAGTCTGAGAGATAGGACATGTTCCCTGTCATGTGACTTGAACATCCACTGTCAACATAGCCTTGATCTTCTTTTTGTGGATGACCCTGTACATAAAAATAAGAAAATTAGTTTCCTTTGGGGACCTAAGCCATCACTGACTTGGATTTGCCTCGTGCATCAACATAATTATGTCTCTTCAAAGTAATTTAATTCACTATATAAATTTTGGTAGGACTCCAAACTCAACAAGCTGAGGCCTTAAACAACATTAAGCTGATTTTCCCTAAAGCATTAACACTGCTGAATTTGGCCTAGCAGAATTAACCTCTTTTTAGCCTAGCAGTATAAAATTTTGCCTTAGTCAGAATAAACTTTTTTATGGCTAAAATATTTGAGTTAGTTTAATGTTGCTCTTATTATGATAGGGCCTCATTTACAGTTGATTGAGCTGATGTAGAAAATTGACATTGGTCTAGCACTATAATCTATAGTTTTGGATGAGCAGTATTGAATAGGGCCATATGCCAGGAATTTACAGAGCTTGTTGACCAGTATTTCATTAAAACTGATCATGTTAACCATGTTTCCTGTTAGCACTAGGTGAGTCACATTTAGCATAATAATTGTAAATCCACAAGCTAGAACAATGTATCCCGGATACCACCCATTCCCTTTGAGGTTAGATTGCATTCAGCCTGCACATGGTCAAAACTTCCAACAAACAAAACAAGCTTTATAGGACAGCACAAATTCACTTCCCTGAGCGGTAGGTACGTTTGAGAAGATATTCAGTTTCATTGATTTATCCCCTAGGACTTTGTACCTATACATTTCAGCATACTTAACTGGTTCCTAACTGGTTTTTCATATTTGTTTAGTGTCTAACAAATTCATCTATAGTCTATAGTAGAAAAACAGTTTTCTTCTCATAACTTAATCATCAATACCAAATCCTTAACCAAAAGGGGCTCAGGAGAATTCCTAACCCTTTATTAGAAAGTATCATCACTAACACTTATACTAGCATAGGTCCATATCCTTCAAACTAAGCTGTTGAACTCCTCTAGACTAGAGTATAGACAAAACAAGTTTGGGTTGTGAAAATAACCTGATAATGGGGAGGTGTGAACAACATTATAGCTTACAAACCCCAACCCTTTCCTACTTTATCAGTTATCAAACTTCCTTATTATTTGTCTAGACTCATAAAGCATTATCAAAATTTCATTTTAAGTTGATTGCATTCCTTTTCTCTTAATCATTTCTAACTCGCTTTATAGATACTAATTCTGAGACATTATATGAGATATCTCTTTTAAGAACAGCAAAGTTGCTATAAAAAATAATCTTCTTCTTTTTGTAAAAGAACAAGATGCTCTTATTACGATACAAACCCTATTTTATAAGTAGCTAAATTTGAAGTCATATTAGTTAAACTCTATACTATAAATCATCAAGTTAAGCTTTAAGGAGTTTTTAAAGCTTTTTAGACAGATTTTTAACAAGTATTTTGTCATTAGTACCTCAGAGTCTGAAAAAGGCCAAAGATCCATGTTTTAGGGACATCACATCTGCCTAAAGCTCAATCAAAACCAGCTTCATCAATAGCCACTTATGGCATTGAAGAAGTTTTCTTCCCACATTTACAGTCTTCTAGAGCTAGTCTTGTGTCCTGTCTAAGCTAATCTTAGTTCTTAGGTCCTCTGTATTCCCTTGCAAAGTGGTCCATCTTGTGGCAGTTGAAACACTTCACCTGGACTTGTCATATTTAGCTGTGTCACTCCCATTGTTAGTGATCTTTCTACTAGTTTTCTGGAAAAATCTTCTTGTCCTCATGCTCAGCAATGCTTAACTGCCATTCTTCAAGATCCCATCTCTTCTATGCTCATCTTCATGATTGTGTATTCAAGGTCCTTATATAAAGTTTGAGACCCTTTTGGTTTGAGTAGGTCAAAAAAGCATAAACATTGTCATCACGATAAGTAGTCCATTACTAACTTGTAGTAACTATCAAGTGCTAAACTTGAGAGCTAGCAGGTGCTAACTTGAGTGATAGCAGACTAATCCATATAAGTAATAACTTTATTTAGTACTGCTAGGGATGACACAAAAAGCCTAATTCTATGAACTTAAGCTTGAGCTTTAGCTTGCATTCCTTTAACCTTTGGTTTCAACAATCTTGAAAATTGTTGTAGAGATCACAAAGCTCATTGTGTCTAGATCAGGTTTATTCCTCCAGACCACAACATGAGTATTCCATTTAGAAGGCAGACTTCTCAAAAATTTCAAATTGAGATCTTCTTGTGAAATATTTATCACCAAAGTATAGCAAGTGACTTACAAGTCTTGGAAGCCAGTTAAAAAAAAGAGTCAAAGAGCTCTATGCATGGAGCACTAAAGTTCTCATACATTTGTTTTCAGAAAGTCTTTTTGAGTCTACTGATGTGGCTTCATTATCACCCACAACTTGTTTTGTTGTAAGCAGTAAACAAAGTCTGATGCAATCCTTTATTGATAGAAAGACTATTAAGATGTTCAAAGGAGTGACATCATAACATACATTCCTGCCTATCACATCTATTCTTCCCAATTGAACCTTTTCTTAGTATTGACAAGACCTGGTATTAGTGAAGGTTGAAGGTAACCAACAGCATATGTTGTTTTAGGTACTGGTTATAATGAGTTTTCTTATTCTCTATGACAACCCTAGAGCATATCTAGTACTAAAAAGTATAGCTTAATCTTTAGCCTCCACATATCATATCCCCATGTTGAGAATGGGTACCTTTGGCAGTAGTAGTGGTTGGTGCAATTTCTAGATCCATCTCTTCCTTGTGAATAAAGGGTTCTTCTTGTTAGTTTCTTCTAGATCAAAGTTTCATAACACAAGCTCTGATACTACTTGTTAATCCCAACTTAAGATCGATTCCTTACTGTAAAGGTTAAGTTACTTTGGATAAATCCAAAACAACTACGGTAGAACCTTAGTGAATACAAAGAGTAATGCGGAATCTACTCATTAAAACGTAAAAGAATATTAATGAAACAAAGTAAATAGTAATGAACAATTATATTACAGAAAGCTCCAAAATTATAATTATCATAATACGAGTACACTATGTAGTACTGAGGGATTCCAACCTTGAAGCTATATATAAAAAACTTATGAATTTGTAGTATAACCATAACCTAGATCTCCGTTTGTACACCAAGAAGTACTTACAAAATAACTACAACCTCTATACTTTGTATTAGATAACTGCAAATCTTCGTAACTTAATAAGATATACACAGAATAAGTCAATACATATCACTTAAACATGTCTTTATCACTTAGGCAAATCTAATCTTCTTGAGATAGTCTTAATACCTTCACCCGTCTATAGGTTAGTACTGGCAGTACTAACTTACCCTAGCAGTACTAACTGGTTAGTACTGGCAGTTGTAACTTGAACAATACTAACTGTTGGCTTGGCAGTACTAAGTATGTAGACTTTTAATTCCCAACACCTGATCATATCTTCAATAATGTGCAAACTGATGAATTTAACAAAAGTAGAAACTGCAGAGCATATAACCCATTCTTCAAAGTAGACGTCTTATAGTTGCACCATCTTCATCACTTGTTGGTTTTATAACACGTAACCAACATTTATAATACACAAGGAGTTTATTCATACATTTTTTTTCACAATACTCCTGTCATAAATACATAATACATCCCCCCACTTGAGATGAACAATAAACGAAAGTAATAAGTACTAGGGTATCTTTTAATGATTAAAATGAAATGTTCTTCCGAAATGATAGAGCAAAAATCTTCGAACCCGTTTCCCCAAAACCATGGACTTAAGTACATGAACTTTAACATAAAAAAATATAGACTACAGGTTTGACTAAGGTGGAAACGGTGTAGACGAAATTATATAATTTGGGTTTTAAAACATATAATGTGGTTCAATAAGGTGATCTAGGGTTATCTTGGCACTAATAATAAAGCAACAAAGGGTATTTAATCATGCGATGGTCGACAAGACAATGTAACAGAGTCTATAGACACACACATATGGCCTATTTGGGTGAATTCTTAAATATTTCCTTCTCGAACCATCTATTCTTGGTAATCAATTAGGTCTCAAAATGATGTACATGTCAAGTTCTAAAATCTACAATACTACCGGCACACTCATATTTTTTGTGGATTTTTGTATAATGGATGAAAACGGATCATTAGGCTTAACCTCATCAAAATAAATAAAGGGTCTATGTGCATTCGGCAAAGATTTAATGTAGTTCAGTAAGAAAAACATGTCAGATTTTTTTGTAAAAGGCGACAAATTTTTCGAAAAAAACTAGAAAATCGAAGGAAAATATAGGTCACAGTGGTAATTCTACTCCCATCCCCCGACGTGGTTATACAGACCCTATTTTAACATAAAAAGTAGATTTAAAATACAATATAAAAGTCAGAATATAGAACGGAAGAAACATCCCTTAAGTATTACCACTAAGTTTCATATGATGACGACATCAGATGAATTCTCATTTAAGCGCCTCTCGAGCAACCTCATTTCCCCTGTAATCACTAAACAAACTAAAATGCATATAAATGATTACAAAAATGTACAGGAAAACTAACTCACTTTCGTAGGAATCACGGTTGCATTTAGCGAATGTAACAAGCCTTTTAAACCACTTGGTGGTCTAAGTGGACGAGTGAAGTCTCGCGAGGGTTTCCAGAGAATATACCCACAAAGTTCATTTAAATTATACACGGTTTTGTAAATATTTCAAACTACTTTATGGTTTCTATGCAGAAAGAGGTTACGTTGTAACCTAAATAGTTTACATCGCCAACCATGTGGATTAATTAAATTTAAGAAGGACCCTGTACGGCATAATAAAGGACCATAATTACACCGTAGATTAAATGATAACGACAAAAACTGTGACGGTTACGCGTAAATGCTACCTGTAGCAAAATTTATATTAACCACATTGATTATGAAGTCGAGATGACCCTCAAATTCATCTTCTATGGTGAAAGAATCAGCAAAATAAGAGAATACATATACAAACCAACTAAAATGCGAAAAATAAGTAGTATAAGTATAAAAAACGGGTAGTCTCTCGACACACATTTGTTTATAAACTGAATGTCTTTTTAAGTTAGACTTACGCCCACGTCAACGATCTCATTGGGAACTCCCATCAGCTCCTAAATCTTCACCATTAAAACAACATGTGACTTGCTACATTGGTGCTAATTCGGGGTATTTTGTCGATCCCAAAATTTTTGTTTTTTGAGTAGGATTCGCTTGGCCAATAATTGTATCTAGTAACTTGACCTACGATTAAAATTGGGGGTGGTTTCCTATAAGCATCTATAAAATTTGTACACATTCCATAAGAACTTCATCCTCATTGTCGATTAAGCTCTCATATTATGTAGGTTCTAACATAGTATGTTATTCCGTCTAGTCATTCTTCATCTTGGGTATCTCCCACAGACCGACTATCATCTAACTTATCAAAGACGGTGTCAAATATTGCGTCTATTTTTTCTTCCCCACATTTCTATGGGTCTTCCCATCTGTCATGAGTGTCATCTTCTTCCTCACCAAATTTCTCTTTCTAATGATCCTTAAGGATTCTATCCCTAGTACTTTTGCATATTTTCCCATACCTTATTTTCATCCAATCGTTCAAACTTAAATTTTCCCATGTAAGGTTTATTCGTTCATTGTCATTAGTACTCTCCAAATAACGCTTTACGTCGATGTCGGGCAAGTCTCCTCCATTGTATTCGTTTTCTTATGGGTTACAAGATGCCCAATACTCGCGCACACCCTCATTCACTCATGAAATTGCTTCACACCAATGCACCCTATTTTGTTTGGGTCCTATACCTGTTTCACCCTCTTTTTTTATCTTTGGTTCTCCTTGGGTGCTCCTGCAACACCTATAAATTGTCTCCTCATATGATTCTTGGTTATCTACATGGGTCACAATGGAATATATCATGGATCGAAAGTTAAGAGACGATTAAATCACAAGATTCAGATTCAAAAAGGAATAAATCAGAATCAATATCCATTAAAATCTTTTCCATTACGACATCACCATATAAGCTTTTTCTCTAGGAGTTTTGAATTCATATCTATATTATTCATTCAAAAATAATCCAATCGTCTCTAATTCTTAAGAAATCTCTTTATTAAAAATGTCCGATCTCAGCATGAATGGTTTGCTAGGAAATTGACTAGCCAAGACTCATAATTCTCATTAACTTGATTATTAACAAATCTAAATCACAAAATCAAGTAGAAGAATAAGAAGATTGTTTATATTTAAACAAGGATGTTTCTATAATTCTAAAGGAACCTTCTTAGTCATATCAGCCTTTTCAACTTATTCTATTGGTTTCCTTAAGGAAGCTAATTTTAAATGTTCAAACATAGATTTAGGAATGACATTAATACTAGCTCCAAAAGTCTCCAAATGCAAAAAAATCTTAACTACCAATATTGATAAGGAAGAAGTAAAAACTTCTTGGATTCATTTCTTTTGGTGGTAGTTAGCATGGTAAACCTTCAGACGCAAGATTATCATCTTCCTGCTTATCAATGAAAGACACTCCATAGATTTCATTAGTTTTATTAGAGGATTCTTTGTTAATTGGTGCATCATCGTAAACTTCCTTGCATTGTCCAACTGATGAAGTAAGAACTTTAGTACTAGCTTTAGCATGAACTTCTTTTGTTAGTTGCTCGATTTGAGTTTCTATATTTTTAAGGAAAGCCCCCTGGTTTCGAGTTTTAATTTCTGCTCTTCTTGGATCATTTTATCCAATCATCCCATTATTCAAACTACCTTGTGTGCGAGTCTGACCAAGTGCTGTTCATAGATTTCTTCCAAGCTCGGCTTTATTTCTCCAAAAGGTGGGCTATTATCAACTCATATGTAGTATCCAGATGGTCTAACATTGAAAATTTTGTTCCAATAAAAGGGAGAAGAGCGTACTTCACCAAATTATACTTCTTTAAACACTTTAGCATCTTCGTTAGTTGGCATTCTTTATCGAGAGAGGTCCATCGTAAAGCTTACACCCTACTCATGAATAGCAGAACATATTCCTTAAGTTTTTCATATCTCGACCAATGTTATCAAGTTTACTAGCAATAGCAACCATTCTTTCAGAATTATTGCTGCTACATACGGTTTGTGTAGGTGAACCGTCATTCCCTTTTTGAGAGTGGTCAGTCATAGTCTGGATTGCTATTAAACCTTCAGCAGGTGTCATGCCAGGAATTGGCCCATACAAGTTAAGTAATTGACGGTTCATAGTGCTCAAACCATTGTATAAGATATTAACCTTCTGATGACTATTTATGTCGTGAGTTGGGCACTTATATAATTGGCCATTGTACCTTCGCCAATCTTGTACAATGTGTCTCTTCTCCTTCTTGGTTGAAGTTGCGAATGTCTCTTCTCCTTTCCCAAGGTTGTCGATATTTCCCCAACCATAATGATTCCTGAAAAATAAACAAAAACTAGTGCAGAAATGAAATGCAAATAATACAGAAAATCAAATTACTATTAATTTTTAGCTCCCCGGCAGCAGCGCCTAAAACTTGATGCGTATTTTCTTTTAAAGAAATAATTTAACAAGTTTTAAATTTATAAAAACTCGTTCACCGATGTCTACACGCACTAACGGGCAGAGAACCCGGTCGTGTGTAATGTAGGGTTGGTAAATCTAAGGTCGTCCCAAGAGCTAAGTTTAGATTAGTAATAATTTGAAATATCACATGTTTGAAAATGGTTTTGAATAGATTAGAGAATTAAAACAGAAAGTAAATACGAAAAAGTAAATTGAGAAGAAGACTATAGGGAGAAGAGCGTGCTAACCTAGTTACTTCATTACTATTGTATATGACATGTTTCCTAGTGCAACGTCTAAGTATCGTTTTATTAGTGTTCTAAATTGACAGATCCGAATTGACGTTCGAGGTCTGTCCTATACTTCCATGGATCCCAATTGCTCAAAAGTCTTGATGTTAAGGTATCCTGGTTGTAGCTATTAAGTACCAACCATCCAAAAGACTTTTCTATAACCTAAATAGATTATTAACTCTCTCTAAAAGAGTTCCTACACTTTTTAAGTATTTAGGGTAATTAAGGCGGTGATCAGATCGATTCCTACACTAGGATAGATTCCAACTTATCCTAGTACCTTTGTAATCCTAAGTTTAGCGGTTTGCCTAATAAAAGGATTAACCGGATCAAGACTACCTTTCAATATTGCCAAAACACAGGGATCTATGACAAGCTATAAGGATATCTAATAAAACGATAATTAAACAGAAAACATTAATCAATACATCAGTAATTACATAACTAGGCCAGCACTAGAAGTGCTTAGCCACATCTGGAAATAGAAACATGAGAAAAATAAAGAAGGGATTCATTGAATCGTAAAACTCATAATTCTTATAGGATACGTTATATGAATATTAAATACAAAAGTCAAGTAAAGTGATTTTCTCCCTGGACTTCTGAATATGATTTCTCGACTTTGAGAAGTCATATCGCCCCTTGAAAGATTGGTGGTAGAAGGGTTGATTATTAATATGCAGAATAAGGCTCTATTATATTTTTCAAACTTGTTACTACGTAACCTTATTGTGGTTACGCCGTAATCATGCTGATGTGGGCTTTCTTATCGTAAGCAAAATTGATGTTACGGCGTAAACATTTCATATCCTTGTTATGCCGTAAAGCAGACAGCGGATGACTCACATCTCCATAATAAGATCTATTACGGGGTTAAACTTTTGCAGCGATTTTGCCAGAAACCATGGGATGACCATACTTTTCCTTAATTATAGAGTTACGGCGTAACCATTTCTGAGATGGTTACGCAGAAAAAATGTCTGAAATTCCATATATTGCTTTTTTTGTTCCAAATCCTATGATCTTGCATAAATGCTCAATACATCCTAAAAATACAAGATAAAAGTGATTAAGTACCATATTCAAGCATTTATGAGATAAGTTTCACGCGAATATGAATAGGGAATTTTATACCAAAAAGTATTTACATATTTAATTTTCTCAGGCGTATCAAAGTGAAAAATACACTCAATAATACATAACAATACATGAAAATGTGTTTATCACCATCAATACATTAAACAATAGGCTAAAATAATCTTCAAAGAAACTAAGACCTGATGATACCATAGAGAAGTATAAGGCTCTTTAGTAGCCAAAGGATACCGTCAAAAAGAAGGTTAAGATTTCTTTGATACTTATTCACCGGTTAAAAGGATAACCTCTATAAGAACATTGATTGCAATAGCAGTAATTCACAACCTGATTATACATCAAATGAATGTGAAGACTGCGTTCTTAAATGTTAGAGAATAGATGAATAAAAACTATATGCAACAACCCGAGGGGTTTGTTGTCAAAGGTCAAATGTATAAGGTTTGTAAATTGATTAACATCTTTACGGCCTTAAACAATCTCCAAAGCAATGGCATAGAAAGTTTGTTAACACTCTCTTATCAAATGGATGTCAAATAAATGAATGTGATATATGTGTTTATATTAAACAAATACAAAAATTCATTTGTCATAATTTGTTTAACGTGGATGATAAGCTGATTAAAGGAACAAATATGGATGTTTAGCACCTAACTAAGAAAATGCTCCAATTCTTCATTTAAAATGAAAGTACAAGGGAAAAAGGCTGAGGTCATTCTTGTATTAGAATTCCAAAAGAAAATCAAATGAATACATCCTTACCCAATCTCATTACATTGAGAAGACCCTTAAGAAATTTAGGCACTATGATGATAGAACAGTTGTAACTCCCTTTGATCCTAAGGTTCAACTGAAGAAGAACAAAGGACAAAATGTATCTCAGTTACAATATACACAAGTTATAGGAAGTCTATGATTTAAATACTGAATTAAATTAGAACCCGATTTAGCATATAGTGAAAGTCAACTTATCGAAATCTCACATAACCCTTGTAGAGAACATTGGTATACACTAGTTAGGGCACTAGCATATCTAAGCATAACAGAAGTCTTATGGGTTACATAACACTAAATATCATCCTGTACTAAAAGGATTCTATGATGCCAATTGGATTTCTAACCATAATGAAGGGCAAAGATTCAACAGTGGCTTGTATATTTATACTTGGATAATCTTTTGAATCATGGAAATCATCTAAACGAAACTGTTAATACAAGATCAACTATTGAAGCAAGAATTTGTAGCTATTATATAGAAGCACTTATGAAGAAGTGAACGCTTTGAAGCTTATCTAGAGGGTATGTCCTTTGTTGTCCACAACATATGACAGCAATGAGTATACATTTTAGATAGTAATTTGCGCTCTTACTATAGCAACAGAAACACATCTATAACGATAAGTCAATACATATAAATGTACGCTACAATACATAAAGGACTAGTTAGAAATGGAATCACAGATCACATCGACTATGATAAAGTCCAAAGGAATAAAAAACCTGACCATAGACAAAATGACTTTTTAGAGAACAAGTCATATTTTACATTGATAGGTGAATGGGCTTAACGACACGTTGCAAAAAATATCAAAAATCGCGTTACAAAATAGGTTGTTGTATTTGATTTGTGTTCAATGAAGTTGTTAACTAATGTGCTATGATTTAAATATAGTTACTACTAAATACTAATATAAATAAGCACAAGAGTGACTTCCATTCTTCACAGATTCCCTAAAATCTTGATGCTTTTCTTGTAACTTTTGCACTTTTTGTGTTCTGAATATTTAATTTATAGTCCTTTGACCATTTGACTTTTGTCAGTTTATTCAGATTTTATACCGTGTTGACGGTGATGATTTTGTTGAGAATTATGGTGATTTATGGTTTATTGTGATTAATAATCCCTTTTGGAAGGTATTATTTTGTTATTTGTATTCCGGGTGGTTTGACCCGTGAATTTTGAGAAATGCCAAAAAAACGAGTCTGACACGTCCGTTAATGTCCAAATGAGTTCTGAAGGGTTTAAAGTATAAATATGTCGTGTAAATACTCTAGGTTAATGGAAAATAATTTTTAAGGTGAATAAAAATGCTAATTAACTTTGGGGTAAATTTTATAGTTGAGTTTTCCGAGTATTTAAGTGATTTCGACACGAAAAGAAAGATCCGAGACCACTTGGATCCCATGGCCGGTCAATGAAGTCAATGGGAGACAACATGGCTTAATTCTAGCTAACATGTCTAAGAATTGTACATAAGATGCTTTCCACTAGAAATATTTCATCATAATCCTTTTTCATTTACAAAAAAATAAAACACACATAAATGTGTGTGCGCTTATTTGGTCCGCCACCTAAACCACCACAACCACCATATATTTTCCAACTTTGATCGAGAACGTGATATTCCGGGTTGATACGAGTATTTGGGTATTCATTTAAACAACGTTTGGGTTGTCCGGTTCGTGTCGAAATCTACATTTTGGAGATTTTCTTGTAAGTTTTCAAATTTAAATTTCGTTTGTCCTTTTGGGTTTATTTTGATGTATAGATGTTAGTTGTACAAGTTGATCGTTGTGAAAATCGATTTTTGGAAACGAAACGAATAAAAAGGTTGCATTTGGTTCGTCGGATATAAAAAGGAAAATAAGGGTTTTTGTAGTTTTGATGTTGTGGTCGTGATGGTTGAATAACATATGTTGCTAGATAGCTTATTTTTTATAGTAGCTTGTATAGCTTATTCGGGCTTATTTTTAAGCTTATTCGGGCTTATTTTTAAGCTATTTCTTGGCTTATTTTGCGCTATTGTGCCACGTGATATTTCAAAATCACTAAGAAAGTGATTATAACTATTTTGTGATATGGCGTATGTTTGTGGACTATTTTTTAGGCTTATGGTAGTAACCAAATATGATACGTAGCTTATTAGCTTATTTTTAAGCTTAATATACGTATTTTGGAGCTTATAAACTCACGGCTCAATAAGTCTATTTAAGCCGTGGCTTAATGGGAGGGCTTATTGTGGTCTGGATTATTTTCTACTTATTAATATAAGCTTATGTATGTAAATGGACCTTGGTTTTGGACTTGGATCGTATTTTGGACTTATAAATATCTTAATGGACCCTTATATTTAGTCGTTATAAGAGTTTTGACAGACTTTTGATAGTGAAAATGTATTTATGAAGTGATATTGAACGATATTTTAGAAAAAACGTTTTAGTAAACGTTAAAGATTGAGATTTTGGAATTTTGTCGAAAAGTGTCGAATTTATGAAAAGTGTTGA
>BQNB010106201.1:0-19013 GCA_026074375.1 Tanacetum coccineum | reverse complement strand
AGTTATGTTTTATGCCTTTTATGCTTTGATATGACGCCATGATTATAAGTGATGCCTTTCATCAGAGAGGGGCGTTACAAGATGTGTATCCTTGTCTAGCCTATGATAGAATACTCGTCACGATCGAGCAATTGAGCGAATTAATTACATGTTACCACATAGATTAGTTGAGTGATTTGAGTGTTTTCATCTTCCTATTTCGTGAGGTGTTTGGTTGTGTACTTGTAATAGATCAAACAAAAGCTTAAATAAAAAAATCCTTAGGGATACATTTTTATAAACTTCTAAAGGCTACTTGAGGACAAGTAAGATTCAAGTGGGGGGATATTTGATGACATCAAATAACGTTACTTTTATAGCATCATTTATCCCATGTAAATAACCTATTTTTTATAATTATTGCAAAGAATTGTTACTTAATCGTTGTATTTGAGAATTGCAGCAATTATGGAGTACTTGATAAAGATTAGCTAAAAGGCATGCATTCTGGAGCTTAAACGAAGAAATATGAAGAAACTGATTCTGACATCCTAGCCGTATCCATCAAGGAAGATACGGCGTATCTGTGCCTGCACTTCACTAAAGACCATGAAGGAACAAGATTCAATATGCCGTATCCAGAAGAAGTATATACGTCGTATTCAAGTTATAGTAATAAAATATTCTGGAAGATATCGAACGTGGTCCCTACTCCAAGAAACCCCCGATACGCCGTATCGACCAAATTGCAGACCTTACAAATAGAAAACCTAAAAACGGGTTTTTAGTGTGCAAAATCATATTTTCGATACCCTAACCATAAAAGTCAATTTTCAGAAGAGAAGAAGAGCAGAAGAGGTCGAGCATAGTAATTAATTCCATAGGAAACACCTTGTAATCTCCTATACTCTTGTAATCGTTCAGTTTTTGATATCATTCGTTAACTCGGTTATTTTACCTTGGCTAAATTATTACTCTTGTATTGATTATGATGTTTGAAGGCTAATACCTTCGGGTATTAGCCATTATTATGAAGATTTGAATGTTTGGTTTTGTTTATATTGATTGCTTAATTTATCATTGATTGCTTGTTTATGTTTATCAGTTTATACTTGTTTACGTGCTTTTGTATGCAACCTATCATTTAACTGGATCTAGTGATACGGACCAAGTAATCTAGATACCGGGATGGCTCTCCATATAGTAATTTATACATCTAGACCAATAGGATCACGAATAATGACCTATCTTTGGCTTTAGATTGCGAGCTTAGTTGGACCGGCAGGTGACCCTTGAGATCAATGAGTACGTTCTCAATTAATTGGTAAAGACTTGGCCAGTGGACTACTAGTGTATGGATTTTCTTTAAGCAGTAAGTGGGTAAACTCTCTATGAGCTAGGGTTTAACAAGATCACCATTGCTTTAACCCCTAAGATAGATTATAATCAGCAAATAAGGATGTTTTATGTGGATACGTTTAATTGTGACAGAATTCTTCGTATCTAGGTCTTAGGAAGAAGTAACGCCTAAGTCTTAAGAATAATATGTCGCCTCGAGATAAGTAATATTTGCACTAAATAAACAAACCAACGTTCTAATTGGATTAATCATGGCTAATACAGTTTTCTTATATTTGGCAAGACCGCTCTTTTATCTTTTGTTAATTTACTTGCGTGTGTTATTGTGTCTTAAGTTGATCTAGTCACCACAAAACCCGTGCCAGTCTCTCAGGCTAAAAAAACCCCCTTATCCGTTAGAATTAAGATTAACATAGGTTTAGCATAGGTTTAACATAGAATAGAATTAACTTAGTCTAGATAACCAAAATATTAATAAATTGAAAGATTGTTTCTCGCTTTTAGTGATCGACACCCTACTTACCACAAAACTCCCATCTGACCGGGTACATTGCCCTTTAAAGTGTTGTTTTTGGTAAAGTCGGCAAAATATAAATTTAAAACTTGAAACATAAATTACAACCTCACAACGACACATCAACGGATAAGTTTCAAATTACAGGGATGAATGATGTTCACACATGTCCCAAAACTCAAACATATCCTAACCATCGAAATGCAAACAAAAAAGTAATTGGTCACATCCTCACTCATAAGTTACAAGATAATAGGCGTGTTTTGAAAAGGAAAGATATACAACAAGATATTTTGTCACAATATAAAATAAATATATCATACCAATAAGCATGGAGAGGAAAGGAATATGGGTTACAACAGATAAGGGGTTCACCGTATGACTTCGTTGAAATGCTACTGTATTATTGGTACAATCTTGAAAGAAAAAACCAAAGGACAGTCACACATATCAAAACAGATGATAAAGGAGTTTTCAAGATATTATTCATTGCCCTTGGTGCTTCAGTAAGTAATGCTCATCCTTTTGTGAATTAGTAAATGATAGTACGTTATTATACTATATTTACCATGTTTTATTTCAGATTCGTACGTTCGTAAATCATCTACGCCATTTGCTTATAATCGATGCAGCACATTTAAAGGGTTTGTACAAGGGTACAAATATGATAGATATAGGCAAGGATGGAAACAACCAAATTGTGCCTATTGCTTTTGGTATATGCAAAGGGGAATCCAGCCATGTTGGTCATCATGGATGTCCATACTTAAAGAATGCAAAGGTGATAACCCCAATTTGCTTTTCATATCTGATAGACATCCTGCTATAGCTTTGTCAGTACATAATGAATTCCCTTTAGCCTTTCATGTTGTATGTAGTCGTCATCTACTGATGAATATAGCTTTGAAAAAGAAAAAAAATGAAAGGTCTATACTGGAAAATATGCAAGGCGTATACACCAGAAGAATTTACAACCAACATGAACATACTTCAGGTTGTTCAGCCTGATGCGTACAACAAGCTCATTCAAGCTGGTACTCAAAAATGGTCAAGAGCGCATTGCCCACTAATTCGTTACAATTATATGACATCGAATAATGTAGAGTCGGTTAATGCATGTTCTGTATTGAAAAGAAAGCTACCAATCACAATGCTGACTGAGCCATATCGTGTCATGGTGCAATACTGGTACTTTAAACGTCAAGAACTTACAGATATTTGTATTTGAAAACATTGAAAACATAAACTAATACTTTAATTTTTTTTCCATATGAACTAATACAACACATTTTTTATGTAATCATGTAGCAAATATGAAGTATGAAGTAACTGATTAGGTTGCAGATAAGGTTCATAAAAGTAAACTTAAAAGCACCGCATGGATTGTTCACGGCGTTAATGAGTATCTATACCAAGTTTCAGGTTGACGATATAATCGTGAAGTGAACCTTATGACCAGCTCATGTGAATGTCGAAAATGGCAGCTTTTTGGGATACCTTGTGGTCATGTCATAGTTGTAACAAGGTTTTTGGGTTTAACGATTTGTGTGCAATTTGTAGCAGATTGGTTTAAAAAAGACAAATATCAAGGCACTTATGCGGAATCTATTCATTTTGTTAAAAATATGCAAGAATGGGAATTTTTTAGCCATATACATCCTGTTATTCCTCTTTCAATAGACAACCCACAACCAGGTCGGCCAAAATATACAAACCGTATACTATCTCAAGGTGAGGAGCCAATAGGTATACATTGTAGCAGATGCAATCAAGATGGACACAAACGTGATCAGTGCAAAAAATAATTTGTCATTGAGCCGCCTGTAAACATACGTAGGCGAGATGATCAACAATTTAAAACAAATGATCAACCAGCTTTCTACAACCCAATTAATCCTATGATCACAATTTCCAAAGTTATAACCAATATCCATCTCAGCCATATGGTGAAACCACATACCCAGGCCAACCATACTATCATAACTAATACCCAACATAAACATACGAGCAACCTCACACACACCCTTTTCAAATGCTTGAAGAATACGATTCCCAACAATATGGGTCTCAACATCTATATGATCTAAACAATAATGGTTCAAATAGTTGGTTTAACTCATTTGGTTATTAACCGTTTTATATTTATATGCTTTTTTGTTTTTTTGTTAATTTATAATATATCCTATCAATGTTGTAATATATTTCCTTATCAATGAGAGTTAATAATTTGAATGACTATTCAATTATAAGTGAGTACATGATATTTTAAGCAACTTATGACATGATTTGATGATTCCATGGCATGAATCTAATCACGTGATATTTTAAGCAACTTATGACATGATTTGATAATACCATGACATGAATCTGATCACGTGATATTTTATGCGATTTATGACATGATTTTATTATTCCATGACATGAATCTGATAACATGATATTTTATGCGATTTATGACATGATTTGATAATCATTGACATGAATCTGATCACGTGATATTTTAAGCAATTTATGACATGATTTGATAACACACTATTGACTTGATAACACACTATTTGCTTGAAAAAGACTATAGTGTAAAGACAGTTACTTTCAATGCTCTTCCTCTATTTAAGTCCTACTTTGTAACTCTAATTATACACTTCTTTAATCAACATCATCTTCCACTAAAATTTTCTTTATAATTTTGTTCACAATGTCAGACTACTTACCTTTTGAAGTTCATATGAATATCATGAATAAACTTCCTATTAAGTGTTTACTCCAGTTTCGTAAGGTGTCAAAGCTATCGGAGTTCACAATAGACAGTTCCATCTTCATCCATGATTACGATTTTCGTAAACGTGACACGTGTTGTTTTAATTTAAACTATAAGCGCAGTACCGAAGGTTTTATGAGTTCTTTATATGAACAAATGGCCTACACCCCACTAAATACAAACCTTCTACTTTCATCTCTGACGCCAATTAGCACTTCTGAAGGGGTATGGTGTTTTTCGTATGGTTCACATATGGGGGTAGTTCTTTGGAACCCATCAATAAGAAAATATTTTGGAATACTTGTCCCTTACATGATTAGTCGGCCAGAAATCAGAAAAATTATTTAGGGTTTCGGTGTCCGGACTGACACCTTAGACCCGACCCTTCTGAATATTTCTATTCTGTTTTATGGAGTAGGACCATGCCATGTGTTAGTTTATACTTTGAGCTCAGATACTTGGAACAGTCTTGAGAATTACGATTTGCTACGTGTCTCAATAAGAATAAAACGATCATGGGGGCAAGCAGTTGTTAGTGGTTTTATTTTTTGGGGTGGTTCTGAAATGCTTTTTAGTGATGATGGTTCTTTTTACAAAATTAACATGCTTGTTTCATTTGATTTGATTAACCATCAATTTCACGTAGTTGACATACCTAATGAGTTAAAAGTCAAACTTCTAAATCCATTATATATTTCCCACCTAGGAAACTATCTTGTTATATCGGGAAACCTCATTTTATATGAGAACCGATATATTTGTGCTTGGTTGTTAGAAGTGGATGGTTCTTTTGTAACATTTTGGAGAATGCTATTCATCATTCCCTCCTCAAATGTGGCCAAATTAATTGGATTTACTAAGGATTGTGACCAAATAGTTGAAGTTGATAGCGGCTAACATATGCTTCACCCATTATAAATGTACGAATGTAGTTCTCAAGAATTTCATAATGTGGGTATTAAAGCCGATGGTGGTTCGTTCTTTATTGGTCCTTAAAAAGAATCACTAATTCTTCTTAATATTTAAGATTTCTCGTAAGTTGTTTTATTTCCTTATTGTTAAGTAGGATGATTTGTGTTTTTCTTTTGCGTGTGCTGTTGTTTGTAATGTGAGTTGTATTTTAATTTAAATGAATGAAATTAAGTTTGAGCCAAAAAAATTAAAATTAAATAACAAAAACTCATTCAATGACATGTTTACCATAAATACGGTAGTGGGTCACACTATATAAACCACGTTGTTGTGTTTCAACTTCCACACCAACATTACATTGTTTTCTTAACACATATTAAAGTTCAAACAATGACATTCAAAGTCCTACTACACCGTTACGAAAGGTTCACTACCCCGCCTGGACGAAGATTTGTTGGTGGGATAGTTGCTACCGTAGATCCGGTAGAGTTAGACAACTTTTCAACCAATTAAATGAAGTTAATCTGAACTAACTGTTTAGGTTACGATAAAAACTCCCCAACATTTCTTAATATGAAGAAACCAAATTGTAGTTTGGATTCATGTCTGGTACCATTGGTTGATACTATACAAGACAGCAAATTGATACTCATGTATACTCAAACTCATCAAAACCGACTACATGTGTACATTTCTTAGGTGGAGTTATCCCCACTTGTCGTGGCCGACCAGTGCAAAGATGAGGGTAACCAAAAGGAAAATCAAGAAAGACCTTCTTGTTCAAAAAAATTATTTTACTAGTTACTAACTAACAGTCTTTTATGATTGTGTTGTTGTATTATCATTTTCATTTTCCATTCTCCCAGACTTGTTTGTATCATCTACCTTCCATATTTTAAGCCTTAAAATTAAACATTGAAGTGACAACACAATGAGTGATCATGTCAGACATCGAAATGACTTATCAATTCTGACAACGAACTGACTTGTCAACTTTATGCTATCAAATTTACTAGTATATATATAAATTTATACAACTATGTGTTTCTAACGAATATAAATCAATTCACACTTCTTTCTTTTACCAAATGTCGACATCTAATAATACTACTTTCAAGTTCGATGTAAACCACCACGGAGAATTTAAACTTAACCCCCTAACCTATCAAGATGGTTCAATATTGACTATTAATGTTCCAGCAATGGATTTTGAAGATATCGTTAGCTATCTTAAAAGAAAAAAAAACAAGACGATTTACTACTCTATATTACATGTTGCCACCAAACAACACGTTATTAGGTATGAAAGCAATTAAAAATGATTATGATACTAATGTTATGTACGACATTGCAAAAGTTGCCGGAAAGCTCCAGATTTACGTTTCTCATCATCTCATAGATTTAAGCACGATGTTGATTCCAAATGATGGTTCTTTGGAAGAATCATTTAAAGGTATCATTTCCTAAGAAATAATATTAAAACAACAAGAGTCACTCTGGTATTTACATCAAATGCAAAAACAAAATAAAAGGTTCGATTACTATGAATTTCTTGGTAAACTATGATTTATTAATAAAACAAAACCTACTACACCTTATACGCAAACCATTTTCAATTTTCTTGTTCACAATAATGGGTAATTGGTGATCGATGACACAAAAATCCCAATGTATGCCAATGGTGGAACAATAAACATCACCATTCCAAGAATAAAACTAGTAGAGATGAAAGAATATTTGTTTAATGTTATTGGTAAAAAGATTCATGTTCTTTATTACAAAGTACAACACCCTGGCTTTTCAATCACCGTTAAACTTAGAAACAACTATGATATGCATGTGATGTTTGATATATCTTCAACACAAGGCAAATTGAAAATTCGCATTGACCACATCAGTGTCAATTTTATTATAGCCAAATATATATGCCCAAATGCTAGCTTGGCAGAAATGATGAATCATGTCATAACTGATTACACAAGTGACAGTGATGACGAAATAAGGGAGGTAACACAAAATGATTACACTTTCGAACAAATGGTTGAATGGGCAGAACAAGAACATTTTGAAGACGAGGAAACTAAAGAAGTTCAACGTCATCAAGAAATATGGAAGAATCGTATGTAAAGTAATGATTATGCATGATGTATCACATATGGTTTAAGAATGTTATCTCGTATGGTTCTCAATAGTTCTAGTCGTTTATATTTTTATAAAATAAACCTTATTTCAACCATTATAATTCAATACTGAATTACTAACATTGATAAGACTACTGAATGACAATGTCGTTTATCGTTTAAATATTTAAGCGATTTATGACATGATTTGACAAGTCATTTGGCTTTTTCAGACATTTATATGACAATGATATGACAACAACCACCTATTAGTTTTTTCACTATATCAACTAGATTAGCATTGACAATCTACCTTACTCTCACACACAAAACTTATTTCACTTCAAAACCTATGGCTTATTCTGCAAATTCAGTGCGGCAAACACTTCTTAGAAGACTACAAACGAACTAGAAGCTGAGGTCACACTTGAAAATAAGTTGTCTTGCGAATTGACTCGTGTTGCTAAGCAATGTGTAGCCGAGAAATACATATGACAATGTTACTTGCTATGCCAATAATGAGCCTTTAATAGCTACGGTTTACATACTTTGTTAATGACCCATTAATCGGATATACGTACTGCACATAACTTGAGGACAGCAAGAGACAAATTGTTGAGAAGCATTGTTGAGAAGCAAAAAAATCATTGACAATTACATGGCAATATAGAATCTACAATCATGTAGCTTAAAACAGTTCTTTGCCAACCATGTTTGTAGTTGTTTGTTGTAGTTTTTATGTGTTCATGTCGCTTGAATAAGGTTGGTCATCTACTATATTACATGTGTTGTTTTCTTATTTGTATTGCTTTGAATGAATATTGTTAATCTACTTTTACATATTCTTATTTGGTCCCCAAGCACCCACATTTTCATAAAAATTAAAATACAAAATACAATACGAAAATAAAAATTTACAAATTACAATACAAAAAAGAATGATATTTTAGGAAGTTTTATAAAAAACTTCCGTGAGAAATTGAATGCTGATAGGGCTATCTATAGGGTATTTATACAAAAAAACTAGCCATTCAAAGTTAGAATACCAAATTTAAAGTTATAATATGAAATTCCAAGTTGGTTAACATGATTTGAATATTAATTTGCTTTTTACTATAACAGATAAGACTACTCAATGACAATTTTATTTATCGCTTTAAATTTTACTTTATATATGACATGATTTGACAATTCATTTGCTTTTTACTGCAGGGGATAAGACTAATCAATGACAGTGTTGTTTATCGCTTAAAATTCAATACGATATATGACATGATGTGACAATTCAGCTGCTTTTTCTGACATTGAATGACTAATGAATGCAAATGTCGTAAAATTATAGCTTATATATATAGATAAATCAGGGACTCTCAGTTTCAAAATAATTTATCAATCCAACAAATTGTTAATTGTATTTTCTCAATTTCTACCATGGCTACTAACCCAAATGACGTTAGATTAACTGTCTTTATGACACTACAAGAAGCACATGATGAAGAGTCTTGTTTGGAGGAACAAATGTTAAACTTGATGCATCGCTTCGCAGATAGATTTACGAGGCGTGGGCCAGAAATTAACAGGCTTAAGTCATTACCAGATCACTCACTTATTGACTACGGTTGCTACGCCCTAGAGAGAATGACAGGGGCGGACATGAGAAATGCTACAACCTTAAAAATGGTTAGGGATGAGTTGCTGAGGAGCATGGAAGAAAAGGCAGAATTTATCAAGAACTACAAGGAAATGTAAAAGCTTTATTGCTTAACACCACATTGCTAACCGTGTTCGTTGTTGTTTGGTGTATGTTTTATGTTATCAAATAGTCGAAATAAGGTTGGTCATGTACTCTAGTACATGTGGTGTTTCTTATGTTGAAATGATTCGAATGGATAATGTTAGTTTTATGTTTTTAATTAGAAATTTGCAAATTATAAAAATTGAATTCATATAAATTTACCAAACAAAAAACACAAAAAACAACAATAACAAAAAACGCACGAGTGACACACTTTGAAACATCGTATCGTATTCATATTAATTTTATTTCCAACAATTTTTCTACATTGCGTAGCGCTCATCAAAGAGAACACAAATCACGTAAAAAAAATTATATAAAACATACACAGATACTAAAACATTGACAAACAATGCACGTAATCACTTTCGAAATTTTTATAAAATAACTAAACCCTAACCCATAAATATAAACTCTAACCCCAAAAAAAACATAAACCTTCAAAACTAAAATAAAAAGGGCACAATATTCAAGGCCACTGTCATTTTTTTATTAATAGAAGGGTATACCGCCCAAAAAGTTAGGCGATATCCGACAGTGAGACCCATCCAACTTTATACGTGAGTGGTTTGTACTTTCGAGGTTACTTGGGTGCTTGACACGTGGATATCGCTTGAATTCCGCAAACCACCCAAAATATTGGGCGATATCTATGGTTGTTTTGGAGAATAGAAAAAAAGTAAGTCCTCTACATAAGAAAGAGGCCAAAAAAGGGCCTCTATGGTAATTTTCGCTTTTAACTTATCTATTATGGCACAAGTTTGGATCATTAAATGAACACATTTGTTTATTTAAATGATGTTATTTCTATATAAAAAAATGCTAAATTTGATAATTATCACAAATTTAAAAAAGTATTAACATCAAGTAACATGTAAATATAGTATTATTAGTTCATTTAATGTTTTAAAATTTATGCCACTATGACAAAAGTTAGAAAAAAGCATTGATATTTATGCTTATAAAAAAGACCTAAAGTTTGACTTAACTACTCATTTCATTACAAGTGTATTGTACATCTTCTCTCTCCTCCCTTTTTACAAATCTTTTTTTAAAATACATCAATCAAATTCTTAGGTACAAATTTAAGTTCATGTTTTAGATATACAAATCATTTTTACATAATATATGATAACTTTATTATGTAACTTTGCGGGTATGATGTTTCTATAAAGGAGCGATACTTTTTAGGTTCGTTAAAAAAACAAAATAAATAAATTGCATTACTTCCCTCAGGTCGCATTGCATGACTCTGTGTTCTGAAGACCGTAAAAGAATGAATTGGGTATAGTGGTAACCAATATGATCACCTTTAACGACGTGATTCTTATAGCATGTGGCGATAGGATAATACTTTTAGTGAAGTCTTAGGAATATTATTTATCTGACCTATGTTATGGTGACGTATGGTGGAACGCGTTTAATAAACCCATTCTTCTTTTTTTTGGAAAAATGTTTGTTGAAAATGAATTTTCAAAAACTTTGGACATTATTTAATATATGTATATGTTATATATATTTATATTAGCTTGTAGTTTTGTATTCACCTCGAAGAGAGCTTCGCAACGAGCTAAAGTATGTTCAAAACGGAGTAAAAATGAATGAGATATCGTGTCCTAAAGTGAGACACTTGAATCACAAAATATGAGAAAATAAAACTATCCCACATTGCTTTGTTGGTTTATGCTCCCACACCTACGTGCGAGCGCGGGGGAGGGGGGGGGGAGCAAAAAATAGGATTTCTAAGCCAAAATGGGTTCGAAGCTTCTGAACTCATGTTGGGCCGCGCGACCTGCGGGCACGAATGCAGCTTCGAAACCTCACCTACATGCGAAAGTTTTTGTTGCTAGTTCGTGTTTATTATTTTCCAGTTTCTGTAAATCTATTTTAGGAATGATTTTAAAACTTATTGATAAAGTTGAACAGGATAATTTGTGAATTCAGGATATATGAATATCTCGTTTTATTTTAAAAAATTGATTTGTTGTATTTAGCAAATCTCGGTTTTGTATAAAAGATTTGTCTTATTAATGGCAAAGATTTATCTTGGAAAACAAGACAACGGTTCACTATAAATAAATGCCAAGTCTCATTCGGTTTGTACATCCAAAAAACGCAGGTCTCTAGGCCATGTTTTTCAGCATTCTTTTCGATCAAAAGCACTTAATTTTTCGTGATATTTCAGGCAAGTTTGTCAGGTCTGGCTGTACAACAGCATTGAACGTTGTACTCTGGGAAACAGACGGCGAATCTGTTTTAAGGGAAGCGTGTCCAACACGTGCCTCGCTCCACAACCTTTTACTGCTTTATTTAATTATCGTTCTTAGTGTCTGTTTTCTGCTTCTACCCCTTTCTGTCTGTTATTTAATTTAATGTTGTTTATTTTCTGTCAATTTAATTTATTGTATTATAATTCGATTTTATTAATAAAAGTGTAACAGTTTCCCAACAGTCTTAAAACAGATTATGTATAACATAATTAAAACACTTTTTTGTTTAAATCGGATTAATGCGATTAACAGATTTTTATACAAACTGTTTCTGTCGAAACCCAGATTGAGTTATTTTGGGAATCAGTTTTAATTAAACAGAATTTAAATTTACAGATTTGGAATTACAGATCTATAACGATTTTTAAAAGCAGTAGTTCAGATCAGTTTATTTTGAAACCAAGATTGAGTTTCTATTAAACTGATCTAGTTGATTAATTGAAACCAAGATTGAGTTTCTTTGAAGTAGATCCGGTACAAGGTTATAGAAACCAGGATTGAATTTCTTGGATACTAGTTGATAACAGTTTATTTAACTGTTTGTGTTGATCTTTTAGGATGACAATCACGATTGTGACTACTCTTGTAAATGTAATTGGTGCGCCAGTTACTAACATGCTATGTAAATTTGTAACTGATTTTGACTATTCATTTTTAAAGGTCCAATAAGAGATAAGCCCGAATCTCAATATAACATATATATGCAAAACGTGTAATATTAAAAACTTATCAAGCGGTTTTTAGAAGGTGCGTACTGCTGGTCAAATAATACCTTTATGTTTTTAATATATGGATTTTAAGAATTGCCATTAATTGATTTCTGTAAGTTTTTTTCAACTTATTAATATTTGGAATTTTAATTGTTAAGATCTTTGTTTTTTCTATTGTTAGATGTATGATTTCATTTAATCTTTAATATTAATAGGTATTTAATTTTTAATTGTTTAACTAATTATTTCATTAAATTAAAAATTGTCCTTTTTATTATCTAACACAAAGTATGTAATAATAATTGATAGTTTAAGTATTATGTACTTTGTAATATAAGTAGCATTCTAGTACTAATTATTGTTAAGATTAACGCAATATAAGGTAGCATTGTCGTACTTTTGATATATAGTAGGGCCTCCGAATTGTCATGGCACAGGGCCACCGAATTTCAGGAGACGACTCTGGTGAGCATGATGATGAGTGATCAAGTTAATCAATTGGAAACTTCGTTGAAGTTGTTTCTTTAATTTTGTAATTGCTTTAACCTATTAAATGGGCAATTTCAAACTTAGTTTACGACCTATATAATTTATTGATTATGTAACCACTTTTACTATTATGGAAGTACATTATGAGAAGATGATTGGTCAATTAATTCGCATAATTTCATTTAATGAGTTATCTCTATATAAAAGAAACAATATGCATGAGATGGTACAGACTAAAATCGAAACCCTTCATAGCAATAGGGTTCTTGTGTTTGTGTCACAACCAAGAACATAACTTATTCGTTTAACCTAGGCACGTGTGGATGAATAGTTTCTTTTAAAAAGTAATAACACGATCCACCAAGATATTCGATTCTTAAATGTCTTATCCTATTACACATCCTTAAACACAAAACCAATTCTATGTTTGTTATAGTATATGTGGTAACATAATTTTAGCTACAAGGTATAGAGCAAATATCTCTAGAATTAATGAAGTCTGGAACTGCGAGAACTCCAAAACGGTGAGAAGGAAGGCCGGATCTGAAGAGCTCCGGACCAATATGTAGTGGTGAGGACAAGAACCGGAGAAGTCCAACCCATGTGAGGTCTGGAACTGGAGAAGTCCAGCCCATGTGAGGTCCGTAGCTGGAGAAGTCCAGCGCATATGTTGTAGGGGTATGAGCCATTCTTTATAAGCTTGAGTTTAAAGTATGTTAATGTACATCACAAGGAAATCGTTAGAAGGGGTCTCGAGGCCGAAGCCCCGGGAACCACCTTTCGATGATCAAGTCAGAACCTTATATGTAAAGGATTTAGCATATCATAATATGTATGATATGTATGTGTAAATAGGATGTATGTAGTGGTGATAAATGCTTCAATTCGAGTATATTTTTTAGGCGCGTTTAATGCGTATTTTAGTACATGAATATTTTGGTTATTTTAACGAACATTTATTGCTACAAATTTGCATTTTTTTGTAAAGGGTTTCCCCGGTAAATGTATTACATCAAAAAACATTTAAGTACAAAAGGTGTAGGTGAAATCCTACAACCCAACCCGTTACATGAGCAAACAAGAACGCACCTTAGTGCAACAAACAAAATCTGCATGAGAATGACAAACCAAACTCATGAACAAGTTTCAACAAGCTACTAACCAAACCACAAATAAGAATGACAACCCATTCTTTTGACAACTAAAGAAAGATTAATAACAACTTCCAGTACTAAGCCATCAAATGGCGACACCACTACAAAACTGGTCTCAACAGATACAAACCCACAAAAATATATGTTTAACTATCATACATTTTGACCATGTTGTTTATATCAGCAGCAACTTTTCAAATATTTCCATAGCCTAACTTTTCATAAAATCGAAACCTAGAGATTATGAAACCCTCAAAATTCATAATACCCATATCACCATCGGATTGGCATAAACCACCAATGCATGGACTCCCGAATATGTGTGATAATAGCAACCAGTTAACAAGCACCAGCGAACCCTAAACGACTCCGCTTTCCTCTCACAACCTATGATCGTTCAATAGTAACAACATCAAATACAACCCACCCAGCAGAATTATTATCATATAGACACAGACCAGGTTATAATGACTAGATAAACGTGCCAAGCTGCATGACGTCCATCCCCAAGTACCCCAGAATATTATCACCAGGTGCATCAATAAACACCATTGTAGCATATACTCATTCTTTAATAACAAACCCAGTAATCCATGGTTAATAACCCCAACAATCATCTCTCGTAACCCATGAGTTAGGGTTTCCAGCCCATATAAACACCATAACAGCATACAATACCAAAACCAATGGCAAAACTTAATAAGTACATCAAACAACCTCAAACGCAGATGATAAAGCAGAATAATGTAACATAATATGAGACCACATCGCGATAGACAAACAACCCTAAAACTAGGGTTTTTGTCAATCCGCCACCACACAAACACTGTCCATGGATGACCCAAACGAAAATATAAACAAATATGCACCTACCAGAGAACAAGCAGAACAATAACCAAAGTTAAAAACCAAGGATAGATAGCAACACCCAAGACTTGACCCCAAACAAGATTAGAGACACATCGAAACCCAAGCGTAAAAAATGATCAGACCACCATAGTACTCAATCCCACATCCAAACAACGAGACCATGTAAATTCTCCACCCAAAACGAATGGAAGGATAATTAATGACAAGATACCGAAACCCTAAAATTAGGGTTTTGATTACAGCAGCCACCACATCTAACCCGCGTTCAATGCACACAGATTGGATCCAACCAGCCCCTAACGAAACCCTATAGAATAAGGGGATCGTACCGACCATTGTTACGCACAGGAACCCTAATAAACCAAATGAAATCATAACCCTAGATGACCAACACCCTAAATCAGAACGATCTAGGGATAATGACCAAACAAGGATGGATGGGAATAGATCGAATAAATTATTAGGGTTCATAAAACATAAAACCCTAAAAAACGATTGAAGACAAAACAAAACCCTAAAATTGATACAGAGATCCTAAACAACTATGTTAGAACAGTATAATCAAAGATCAAAGTGTATAGAACATAATTAAAAGGATTTGAATCAAGGCAGGGATCGAATAGATCAAGAAAGGATGAATCGTTTTTTAGGTTTTGTTGGCAAACGTTTTTCTCTCCCTTAGGGAGAGAAACAACGACGTTTTTCCTTTTGGATGCCCTAATATTGCATAAAGATGAATTTTTATGTTTGTAGCTAGCCAAGTTGGAGAAAGTGAAGAAAAAAGGGCAAGAAAAGAAGAAAAACAAGGAATTATGCATGTACGAAGATTTCCCGCCAAACACAAGTTTCGTTAAGGCTTAAACAAAAGGAAGAAGTCATAAGGAGAACCTTCTGGGACCAAAAAAGATAATTTTAAAGACTTTGGAGTCATATAAGTTAACCATGATCGAAGAGGGAACACCCAGAAAGTCAAAACAAAAAAGAAAAAAAAGTGTGCACATGAAAAACCATCCAACACTAGTACAAATCTAGGATTTCGTCACACATGCTGTTTTTTGAACGGCCACACAGTTAGATATTTATGTGACTAAATGTACTAGAATAAAATAAACAGCCACACTTGAACTCATTTTGTGTGACCATTTTGGAATTTCATTGTCACACATTTGAATATTTATGTGACTAGATTAACTGTAATTTTTTGTTTCATTATTTAGTCACGTAAATTTGGGACGTGTACAGATACAAATTAAGTTTTGAAACATTAGTCCAACTATATATATAGATATGTGACAAATATATGTCACGCATTGAACAGTGTGACCAAATCCATATATGGTCACGTGAAGTAATGTGTGTATGTGGCTAAATATATATCAAGTTTATCAACACATTATTTATAAAGTGACTGCTATATTTTGCTGAATATTTATCCCACTAGAATTTTAAATGTGTGACAAGTTAAAAGTAAGTTGAAGCATTAGTCCACGATATACAGTTAATAGTGACAAATATATGTCACACACTTGAACAGTGTGACCAAATGTCATATATGGTCACACTAAACCATAGACATACATGATTAAGTGTAACCAAAATTCGATACATATAGTCACGTAAGTTAATATGTGTGTCTAAAATTTATGTTGTTACTGACTAATGCTAATATGCTTTATAAGACTTTATAAATGTTATAAAATATAAAATATGAAAATTAGATTTCTTATAGGCGGCTGAGTTTTTGAGCGGCGGGAAACGAAATTATTTTCGTCCCAAATTCCAAAACATATCCTAATTCTTTAATCAGATCTAACAAAACCCACCAACCCCTAGCACCAAAACATCACACCACAACACCAACTTAAATAATTTCACCGTAACAAGCTTCCATCACCATCTCTATAGCTTCCACCACAACAAGCTGCCATCACCATCTCTATAGCTTCCACCACAACAAGCTACCATCGTTCCTACTATCGTCGGTTGATAAAGAATTCACATAAAATGGTACAGTGTTTATTATTTAATTGTGATTGCTTAAATATTAATTAGGATTACTTATTATTTTAATCGGGTTTTGCTTATTATATTTTATCAGGTTGCTTAAGGTAAACACCAAAATGAATCTAGGCAACAAGAACGGCCTGTGCCATAGGTAAACACCAAAGAGATTGCAGAAAGGAGATGAAAAAAGAGAAGCCCCAAAGCTTAACTTGTTCTTCCCTCGTGAATAATTTCTTAAACCCTTATCCCCAAGGTCGAATCAGTGTGTGTTGGTAAATGGTTTGGACCGTATCAATCTACAACTGTATTTAACCAAGAAAAAGAATTCTATCAGCCTATATGGTTGAAGGGCAAGTGTCCTTATATGTTTGTGGGATTACAGCTTATGATTACAGTCATATGGGTCACGGGCGTGCTTATGTTTCCTTTGATCTTTTTCATCGGTAATTTCACTTCTTTTCTTCCAACCACATTTTGATTATTCAAACTGCTTCTGCTTATATTGTACTGTATGTGTATATACTAATTTATTTTGGGTTAATGGCATGTAATAGCAACGTACTTTCCCATTTGAGCCATTATCAGATATGAACTCAAAAAAGTATACACACCGTTGGATGGGTATTGTGATACTTTTTTGAGTTCATATCTGATAATGGCTCAAATGGGAAAGTACGTTGCTATTACATGCCATTAACCCATTTATTTTCATGTATGCATCTTTTAGGTTTTTAAAACATTTGAACTACCAAGTTAAATACGTGCGCAACTTCACTGACGTCGACGACAAGGTAATCCACATTTTACTTTTTTATAGGCTTCAATTTATGTCTAGCGGTCTTCAGGGACGGAATCAGGGTGGGTCCCGGGAATTTTTGTAAATGCACATGGTAAAATTCTGTCCTGGTTCCGTTCCGTCCCTGGCGGGTTTCACATTTGTACCCATTAGAATGAGTCAATGATGATTCCTTTGATTATTTAGAAGCTGTTGTATCTTGCTTATTGCCTCTCGTTTGTCGTTAGTATGCATACATATCCCTTGCATTTACTATGCTATAGACAGCTCCATGGATGTCTATTCAATACACATTTAGTTGCATTGGAGTAGTAGGTAATATTTGACTACTCCAACACGATTAGAACTGGAAGAACAACAACTGTCAGAATGATACGGAGAACTTCCAATAAATTTACCCATTTTTTACAAGACATATGTAATCACAATGAAAGAACAAGAGCTGTCTTACTTTGCCTCCCCTTTGCGCTTTTAAGCTGATATATACCTGAATAGTCTTGACAAAATATGGATTGTGAATAAAGTCGTTTGAAGTCCATATCAGATTGGTTTAGCAGCTGATATCTCTAACCTCCATCCCTTTGGGCATTCAATTAAATCAATGAAGTAAAGAGTAAATTCTTTTGTGAATATTTGTGCTCACTGCTCAAGAGTATCCTTAGTGGAGATGGAATGTGCAATCTTCATTTTGACTTGTTAAAGTTGATTTAGTTTTGACCTCCAAACATCTATGTATAGGGATAGTGCTTTTGTGGGACAACTTCACTTGATCAACATGGTTCTTTTACAATGTTAGGATTTTTAATATATGTGTATATACCATCTAATATTCATGTCGTTTAACAGCCTGATGCCATTGTAACCACTCCTATAGATACCATCCTACCACCGCAACCCGCAATATGTAAGTCCTTCGTATAATTCTACTATTTACACATACGCTGCTTCCACATCCTTATCTATATTACAATAGTTCTCTCTGCTTGAGGAGTTTTGAGGGGGACATGGCTGATCTGCAATGCTTGCCTCATACTGTACAGCCATGTATATCTGACCATATGGATCAGATAAAGAATATGATAGCAAAGGTGCCAGCTTTTGCATGTTTTTTACTAAATGACAGGAATTTGGCACTGATTTTTTGTGTTTTGTGCATATAATAAAAAATGGCTGTACTTATGTCGTTGAGGGGGATGTGTATTTTTCCGTTAAGTCTTCTCCTAGCTACTGGTAACTATCCGGAATAAATTCTGAAGACAATAAAGCTGGCGAGCGGATAGTTA
>BQNB010106200.1:0-15869 GCA_026074375.1 Tanacetum coccineum | reverse complement strand
AGTATCAACAATTCTGGAGAAAAATTAGTGGCTGTGACCCCAAAGAACAAGGGCAAAAGAGTTAGATTCACTGAGCCTGTCACATCCTCAAGAAACACAAAAACAGCTTCTTCATCAAACTTAGTTTCTAACAAACCTATGTTGTCTTCTACAGGAGTAAAACCGTCTACTAGTGCTAGCGGATCACAGCCTTCAGGCAATACAAAGAAAGATAAGATTCAACAAACACCAAGTAGTACTCAGAAGAATAAAGTAGAAGCCCACCTTAGGAAAGTTAAATCTAGTTTGAAAAATAAAGACTGTGTTGTTGCACCTAAAGGAACTGCTAATGTGCAGCATTCCAAGCTTAATGCGAATTCTGAACTTAAATGTGTTAAGTGTAATGGTTGCATGCTTTTTGATAATCATGATTTGTGTGTTCTTGATTTTATCAATAATGTGAATGCTCGTGTAAAATCTAAATCTGCTAAGAAAAATTCAAAGAGAAAAGTTTGGAAACCAACAGGAAAGGTGTTTACAAATATTGGATAATCTGAGACTACTAGTCGGACTTCACTATAGTTGGAAATGTGTGCCCTTTAACTGGATTACAACCAACTTACTGAAGTGCCTTTAGGAAACCAAACGCTCTAAATAATGAAACACCTAAACATGTCGTAACATTGGTTTACTCACGAAAACCTAGGAACTCTAAAACTAATGTTTCTGTTAGCAAATCTAAGGTTCTTAAATCTGTATCTGCTAACAAAAAGGAGCCCAATCAATCTTGGGGATCCATAGTTTCTGATGTTTCATCTTCCTCTCTTGATGAATGAATGTCGTCCAAATTATTCTCTGGTATTTGGACTCCGGCTGCTCCAAGCGTATGACTGGAGATCGCTCTCAGCTTACTAATTTCGTCAATAAATTTTTGGGTACAGTCAAATTCAGAAATGATCACGTAGCAAAGATATTAGGATATGGTGATTATCAGATTGGGAATGTTACGATATCAAGGGTTTACTACGTAGAAGGACTTGGACACAACTTATTCTCCATTGGGCAATTCTGTGATTCGAACCTTAAAGTTGCTTTTCGCCAACACACCTGCTTTATTCGTAATCTAGAAGGTGTTAATCTATTGACTAGATCACAAGGCAACAATCTGTATACTCTGTCTCTTGGAGATATGATAGCGTCCTCTTCTATATGTCTCTTGTCAACCATTTAGCTAGACATGGTCTTGTTCGAGGTCTCCCTAAGCTAAAGTTTGAAAAGGACCATCTGTGTTCTGCATGTGCAATGGGCAAAAGCAAGAAGAAACCCTACAAACCTAAATCTAAAGACACCAACCAAGAAAAACTCTATCTTTTGCACATGGATCTTTGTGGACCAATGCGTGTCGCAAGTGTTAATGGAAAGAAGTACATCCTCGTCATTGTCGATGATTACTCTCGATTTACATGGGTTAAGTGCTTAAGGTCAAAAGATGAAGCTCCAGATTTCATAATCAAGTTTCTCAAGATGATCCAAGTGCGGCTTAAAGTGCCTGTCCGACGAATCAGAACAGATAATGGAACTGAATTTGTTAATCAAACTTTGCGTGAATATTATGAGAAGGTTGGCATCTCTCATGAAACATCTGTTGCTCGCTCTCCACAACAAAATGGTGTCGTTGAAAGACGTAATCGTACGCTAATTGAAGCTGCCCGCACAATGTTGATTTATGCAAAAGCTCTGTTATTCTTATGGGCAGAAGCAGTTGCTACCGCATGTTACACCCAAAATCGTTCCATCATACGTCTTCGTCACGGCAAAACACCATATGAGCTTTTACATGACAAACTTCCTGACTTATCGTTCTTCCATGTATTTGGTGCACTCTGCTATCCGACAAATGATAGTGAGAACTTGGGTAAGTTACAACCGAAGGCTGATATTGGTATTTTCATTGGCTATGCACCCACAAAGAAAGCATTTCGAATTTACAACCGACGTACCAGACGTATTATCGAAACAATTCATGTAGACTTTGATGAGCTGACTGCGATGGCTTCTGAACACAGCAGTTCAGGACCCGCGCTTCATGAAATGACTCCTGCAACAATCAGTTCAGGACTCGTACCAAACCCTCCTCCCTCAACACCGTTTATACCTGTAGAATCCAAGATCTAGACTCAACTAGGGTATGATAACATTGATTGAAAATATGCAGCGGAATATGAAGAACACAATCAACATTACTAATAAGGTTTTCTTTATTCAAACATGATAAAGAAACTAACTACTAACTACTACACACGCTTTCTATGCGTTTCTAGACTCTCATTGGAGAAGTCTACTATTAAATGGATACCTGTAACCTAGACGCCTTACCATCTTTATATATATAGAGGGAGGTTACAAAAAACCTAGCTTACTAACAAGCTAACTAACTATTACTTAATAAGGTCCTTATTGTTTCAAAAGAAAACATAATACAATTAGAAAACTAATTAATTGACTTTAATAGCACATTAATGTTTGGATCTAATCACATTAATGTTTGACTATTCTATATCTTTCAATTAATGTTGATTTCAATCAAACATTTAAATCTTGATTCTTGTTTCTTCTTTTAGCATATCTTGTTTTCCTATTGTTTCTTTCTTTCTTCATTTTTGTTTATGGGTTTTGTAATCATCAAATCTGTAATTCCTAACAATCTTCCCCTATTTGATATTACAAAACAATCTGCATGAAGAAACAATTCTAAAACATGTCATCACAATAATAAGTTGCACATCGTGAATCTTCTTCCCCTTTTTGTAATCATCTAATAGGGGTCTTATGCAACTCGTAAACGCTTCCCCTCAAGTGATGCATGTAGATGGTTAAGTATATCAGCAATAAGCTTCCCCTTAAAAGTATATTAACCATCTCTTGAATCTCGAACTCAGTAGCATAGATCATCTCTTCCTTCAGTACGAACAAGACATGCTTATTACTATATTATGTAATAAAATGTCTTTGGATAATTCTTGTAGTCAATATATGCATGGCGATCACATGCAATGGCCGATAGTCTCAGTGAGCTCAGACGGATCAACCAGAAACCACTCAATGCTTATGATTATTCTTTTTCCTCAATAATCATATCATGAACTGTATGGTATCATATGCCCCCCAAAATATTTGTAAAGAGCGTGTAACTTTTCCAATCAAGAATTATAGCATAAACTGAACCTCCAAAATGAACCAGAGTTTACAATGATTCTCAAAAGAAGCAAGATGATTTTCAAAAAATGATGCTCAGATTCATGCAAAGCTATCACACCAACCAACCTTCAAGTTTAAGTACTTTACCAAGCAATACCATCCCAAATCCTAGGAATGAAGCTGTGGAATCCAGGAATCTGGACTCAACTAGGGTATGATAACATTGATTGAAAATATGCAGCGGAATATGAAATAAGAACACAATCAACATTACTAATAAGGTTTTCTTTATTCAAACATGATAAAGAAACTATTACTACTACACACGCTCTATGCGTTTCTAGACTCTCATTGGAGAAGTCTACTATGTATGGATCCCTCTAACCTAGACGCCTACCCTCTTTATATAATAGAGGGAGTAGGGTTTACAAGACAAGATAAGATCAATCTTATTTAACCAGTCTTCAATCATCATAAATACTATTTGACCAGTCTTCAATCATCATTAAATACTATTTGACCAGTCTTCAATCAGCATTAATGTTGATCTTTATCTTTTAGCTGAGCATTAAATACTGTTTGACTAATTTTCAATCAGCATTAATGTTATTCCAGCTTTGTCTTGCAGGTCTTCCATCTTTAATATGTTTTGTCATAATCAACTCAAATTATAATTCCCAACAATTAAGCGCTTCTACAAGTTTCTACTGCTGGTTCAACTTAGTATTGCCAAGAGAAGACTTAGTACTGCCAATCTAAGTTAGTACTACTAGTGTAATAGTTAGTGCTACCAGTACAAAGTTAGTACTATCAGTTTATTTAGTACTGTTAGTGTTAGCCTTAAAAAAGAAGAAAATAAATACTAGTATATATGTATATATATATTCTTACTACGAAACTAGTAAACGAATAGGCAATTGGAACTTCAAAATATATGCATATATATATATATATATATATATATATATATATATATATATATATATATAATATTATACATACGTACACACAAGCACATAGTTCCTAAATTGCATCTATATGAAGGTTCCTAGTTATAGTCTAGGGCCAATCCTCTCATTCACGTATAACTTAGCACTATATCAACCATTCACAACCCGCCTAAGGCGGAACGCAAGCAAGATCAATAACACATCACAACACAATGCGTCAAAATAGAGAAAACAAAAAATAACATTCAATAAACTTCAAGATCCAAAGCGTGTTATGACAACGCCCAAAACAAAAATCCACCATATAATATATGAAGAACAAAACATGACAAATTCAATTGAAAACAAAAAAAACAAAATAAATCATAGACTCCGCATGCAAGCCATGGTCCCCAGCTAACTCCTCTTCCTAATTCTTCACACGTTTTGCTCACCTGAAAATGATGCTAAAAATGTCAACATAATTGTTGGTGAGAGTTACAGGTTTAAGACTTACTTATGACACCGCGATCAACAAAACAACATTTATGAACATATATGCTTGGCTATTCTATCACAAAATAAATTCATATATATATATGGGGTGGATCGTACCCCTCCGTCCCATAATATCTCCGCGCAAGACTGACCCCCTTGACTAGCTAAGTCCATTCGGGTCTCACACAAGGTCATGTCATCCTTACATACACATACCTTACCACAATTAATATCACATAGCAATAGCACATAGCAAACATATAGTTTGACACTTAAAAACACATATCACCGGGTTCATATACAAAAATGTTTGCATCAATTTCCATCCTAAAAATTTAAGTAAAAAGTTGGACTAGTAAACTCACCTGATCATAAGCCAAATTCTAATTCTGCACTTAATTGCAAAGAATCCAAAACAAAACAATACACACATATGTTAACCATCGATTACTCACACACCAAGTCAATGTAATAAATAAAAACGATGGTAACTCGTAATAACCTAAGCTTTATATTAACCTCTTATATACCCCTCATACTTGCCTCCCCCCTACCTCAATTACCTCACAAACTTTACTTCTTAACTTTTTGCTTTTTACTCAGTTTTTATAGTCACAAGATGACTCTAAATAAAATACTTAAACACCTAATTGGTTCTTCTCCTTACATCCTATAGCTCCCCAATGAGTTGTGAGCTTCTATGATTTTTGGATAAAAGGTTTAGCTTGAGCAGACTCATTTAAACACTTAGGAAAATTCTACAAAAATTCTAGAAAATCATAAACATCATGAACTTGCTACAGTAGCAAGCCCATTAATTAAAAAGACGTTTTGATATGGTTTTTGACCTCACAAACACAACTCAGAATCTGCCCTGAAAACTCAGTTTTGACAACGAATCTTGTTTGATTAATTTGACTAACTTCCACTCACTTTTAATTCATGAAACCGCTTGGGTTGGAAAGTACTTTAGTTAATTTTAGGCTCAAGAAAATCAATAAAAGCTATTCGTATGACTGAGATATGGCTCTCGTAAGATGACCTAAAATTCTGCCCAGATTTCTATTCTAAATTTAGCATAGTTAACCCTAATTAACTTACCCAAAACCCTAATTATTAACCCTAAAATGATTTTTGATGATCAAAACCTCTTAATTGCAGATTATTTACAATAACCTAATCCATCCTTAATGATTGTTACGTTAAATAAAATCAATTGAATTGAAAAAGGATTTAGAAAACATTACCTTAACTCTTGAAAATCAAAACCCTAAAATTTTTTGGCTTTCCCTTTGTTCTTTGTGTTTACCGACCGCCAAGGAGAGAGGAGAAGGAGAAATAAATGAATTTGATTAAGTTATGATTTGTATTTTTTTTCAAGGCTAGGAAAAGATAATTACGCAAAAATCAAATGTAAATCAAGATTGGAATCTTTCCTTTATTTCTCCCATGTTCGGCCGATCCGCACAACCACCTTTTAATTATATTATTTTTTCTTATATTATTTTATTATACATTTACTTAATCTAAGAAAAAATCTTTAATTATTTTGCTAACTTGAACATTCCTAACTTATTTTTCAAAACAACTCGATTCTAACTATTTCTAAAAAATAGAAAGTACTCAACAATCTATAAAATACTAAAGTATTATATATAATATGAATTACATATACATAGTACGTACACAGAATATTACATACACGACATTTGAAACTACGCAAAGCTTTCAAATGATTTCATTTCCACAAGTACCATGATTCATCACTCATGTACTTCCATCTTATACACATATAAAACTCATAAAACACATAATGACACACATAAACTGAATTATACAGGCTTTAACTAACCTGCTAAAATCTCATTTGTCACATGTCCCTACCAGAAAAGTCTTTTCCCTGCCTCTTCATGTTAGCAAAGACCTTTTTAGTGTGAGAAGGTGTAACATAAATCTTTTTATGTTTAGACATTCCTTCAACTTGTTTATCCAGGAACACTTGCATAAACCTTGGATACATTAAAAATTTAACCCCACCTTCCAAGTTCTTCACCATACTATCAAAAATGTACTTGGAAAAGTTAAATTTTTAGTTTGTGGCAAGACAGATGATAGCAGAGGCATAGATCTACTAAATTCAATCCAAGTCATTTATCTTAGCACTAAGGCATTGCAAATTATATGATTAAGAAATTCCATTGAGAGTGAAAGAAAGCTTTATAAATGTAACTTATTTGGTAAGATTTTCATACCCTATTCTTTCCAGTTCTGCAAAAATGGTAGCATTAGGTAGACATTCAGTACCATATTCATTAGCAAGTTGAAGATCTCTTCTTATACTTGTCTCAGTGATGATCACCTTTCTTCTTATCTACTAAGGGCGATTGACATCTGTCACATCTCTATTAACAGTTGCACCTTTGCATTAGTCCAAATTGCTAATACATCAGTATAGATTGTGGGATTAACCGATTAATGTAAATTCGATAGGAAGTCATTCAAAAAACTACAATTGCTTTTCAGAATCACCCCCCCTCCTTTCATGGGTTTATCTAAGAATTTGACCATGTTGTGTGAACTAGCGAACTTTAAAGCAGCCATTGATGTTGGGTTTTGATGATTAACGATGAAATTGAGTTAGGGTTTATGATTAGAGGGTATAACAAAGATTGAAATCGATAAGTGATTGAATGAAACCCTCAATCAAATATTTATGAAAACACCCTCAAAGCATAATCTTGAACAAGCAGTACTAATTTAAGCCTAATACATTAACTCAACCCAGTATTACCCAGCAGTATTAAGATAATGCCTGGCACAATTAACTTATACGAGCAGTAGTAAGTTATGCCTACAGCATTAACTAACACTGGCAGTAGTAAGTGTATGCTAGCAGCATTAACTGAGTCACCAGCATTAACTCTAATTTCGTTCCAAAAAGCATTTCCATCATCAATTTTGATTCTCACAAGCTCTCTTTCTATTATTCTTACATAGTCTCCTCATTCTTTTTCTCCACTAATCACTCTGTCTTTTTTATTCCCACACTCTCTCTTTCGTTTTTCAGCTCACTAATTCTCTTATAATTCTCTTACACACCAATTCACTCTATCTAGTTTTTTATATTTCACACATCACTCTTTTTTGTTATTATGCTCACAATTTCTCTCAATTCTTTTAACTCACAATTCTCTCTGTCTGTTTTTGATTTCTCTCAATTCTTTTTGCTCACAATTCTCTCTGTCTGTTTTTGATTTCTCTCAATTCTCACAGTATTAATTATACTTAAGTATAACTGACAGTATTAACTTAGGCATATTAAGTATAGACCAATCCAGGCACTAATATAACTTACAGTAAAAACGTTTAAGTTAACAAGTAACTTACTCAAATTTCCATCCTTAGCAGCTTTTGCATACCATTCCAATCATCATTTATGTATAATCCACTATACATTAACACAAGTAACATCCCCTTAATCAATACTTCAAAGGTTAAGCATTCCAATACTTGCAATCAGATATTCAAATCTGCTAACATCAAATGCTTTTATGAGCAAATCTACAACATTATAATTTGTGTGAATCTTGATCATCTGAATAAGCTTTTTCTCATTGGAATCTATGATAAAGTGATGCCTAATCTCAATGTGCTTTGTCTTTAAGTGAAAAACAGGGTTCTTCACTATGCAAATATTATCAATATAAATCTTAGTCTGCATAAAGTTATATCCATAATCCAACAATTGATTTTGGATCTAAAGCACATGTCCATAGCAATTAGAAGCAGTTATATAACTGCTCAGTTTGTGAATTAGCAACCACATCGTCTTCTTGCATTGCCATAAATCAGTCTACACCCTAGAATTGACAACCCTCCTTTTGTGACTTCTATCTAAGCTTTCTCCTGCATAGTCACTTCATATATGCCACCCAATCAAAAGTGACTCCTTAGATACCAAGGCCGCTAATTTAGGTTGAACCTTTTAAGTATCTAAAGATCCTTTCATAGCATTAAGATTTAATTTTTAGATATACTTTGAATCTTGCACAATCAACATAGCAGCAAAACATAATATCAGGCCTTGAAGAAGTTAGATACATCAATGATCTAATCATGGATCTATACAAGTGTTCATCTACATCTTCACCATCTGCATCTTTAAGCAAAGGCTTATGGGTTTCCATGGGTGTGCTTGCTGTTTTGACATCACAAAGCCCAAATCTCAAATCTCATCACATACATATTCTTGGCTTATAAAAATCCCATCTTTCCTTTGCTTTACTTGCAGTCCTAGGAAGAATGTGAGCTTACCCATAGAGCTCATTTGAAACCTCTTATGCATCATCTTCTCAAATTCAGTGCAAAATGACTTCTCTGTAGAGCCAAAAATGACATCATCTACATACACTTGAATTGACAGAATATCAACCATTTTCCCTTTTTGGATAAATAAATCTGTCTATCTTTCTCTCATGAAACCTATGTCCTAAACAAATAAGTTGACAAGGTTTCATACAAGCTCAGGGACTTGATTGCAACCATAAAGAAAGCATATTTCTACTTTAAACATTTTCAGGAAGTCAGGGAATCTTCAAATCCTGGTGGTTGACAAACATAGACTTCTTCTTTAATATTTCCATACAGAAAAGCACTCTTGACATCCATCTGATACACCACAAAGTCTTTAAATGATGCATAGGCTAATAATAGCCTAATTGCTTCAATTCTAGCTACAGAGGCAAAAACCTCATCAAAACAATCCTTCCTCTAGTATTTAATCCTTGTGCGACCAATCCTTCTTTATTCTTAATTACAATGCCTCTTTTATCTTTTTTGTTTCTATACACCCATTTAGTACCAATGGCCCTTTTGCCATTAGGTATATCTATCAAGGTCCAAATCTGTTGTAACTTGAACTGCAGAAGCTCCTCTTGCATAGCTTCTATCTAGCTTGGATCTTTTAATGCTTGAATTACCTTCTTAGGCTCTTCTTGTGATAGAAACATGCAACAGACAATTCTGAAAGTCTTTATGGTTGGTCCTCGCTGGCACTGAACTAAACATAGCTTGATATCATTTCACACTCATTGTCATTCTTATGTTTAAGGTGCTGAATATATGGTCTCTAAAGATTTTGTTTCAAGCTGGAAATCGTTTGAATTCTTGTAGTTGGAATAGGATGACAAGATATTCTTAAAACAAATTATTTATTTCAGCCTTATGTCACCACATCTTCATCAAATATTTGAATAACAATACCTTTCAAATCAAGTGCATATCATGTCATTTAAAGTTTAATGCTGTTTTATATAACAACATTAACTTCTGAGCCAGCAACATTAACAGTTGAACTAACAGCATTAACATTGTTAGTGTTGTTTCCATCACTAGCAGTATTAATATTGTTAGTGTTGTTAATATTGTCATCATTCTCTTGATTAATTCTTGGCTCCTCTATACTTGAAACCTCACTATCTTTCCCTTTAGTTGGATTTCCACTTTCATTCCCTGGATCTTCAGCATCATTCTTTTCCTCTTCCCCTGATGGTTTGAATCCAGCATTAGGAAATCCTTTAAACTAAGAAGAGAATGAGGATCTTGAATGGATAATAAGTAACAGTATGGCAAACTTGTGCCAGGTAAATCTAATTCTATCCATTCTAGCTTTACCTGCATTATCACATGCTTTTGTACTTGCATTCCATTATATTGATTCCCTGCAACAACTGGCTTATAGTTCATAGAATTTGTTAGTGCATCTATATCAAAAAGCAATATGGTCCACTACTTGCAATATTAGTGTAACCTTCACTAAACAATAACATGCATTTCTCTCTACTATTGAATACTCTGAATGCTTATTAATTGAGTGTAATAGCCTACAAAGAAATCATTCATCAGCCTATTCCATCAAATTTACCAAGGTGATCAATGTAATAAAGGATTGTAAACAATACACCCAAATGTCTTATGAAATTTAAGGCAGGTCTTCTACCTAAGAGAAAAAGTTACATAAGAGGTCTTTTTATGAGGATTGATAACTAACATCACCCCTATTTTAGACATAACAAACAACATAGACAGCTTCAGTCCCCGAAAGTTGTGGCAATTTTGAATCCGCTAGCAAAGCCTAGCAGCCTTATAAGATGACCATTTTCCTTTCTGTAACTCCATTTTGTTGTAGAGTCCTAGCAACACTAAATTCCCTCTTAATACCCTTCATTTCACAAAACTGATTCATGACCCTATTCTTGAATTCAGTCCTATTGTCACATCTAATCACTTTCACCTTAAGGTCAATTAGATTTGCTATGCCTGTTATAAATATTTTAAGGATTTCAGAAGTTTTATCCTTAGTGGCTAAAAAGAAAACTTAACTAAACCTACTAAAATCATCTGTGACAAACTATGTAATTAATTAATTAGTTCATTAAACTCGACTCTTTACAAATGTTGGGCCAAATAAGTCCATGTGCAACATTTGTAATTGTTCGAGCTGATTGAACTGGCAGTTATGGACTTACAAGAACTTTGTGTTGCTTCCCTTCTGACAACAATACAATTTGATATAATTCAAAAAGTATTTGAAGAAATCCTCTACATGTTTCCCTTGTACCATTTTGTATATTGTTTTGAAAATTTACATGTCCAAGCCACCTATGCCAAAGATTAGATTCATCTAATGTGGCTTTTGCAAAGAGACAAGTTAGACCTCTTAGAGGAATAATAAACGTATAAATCAACGACTGTACATGTTATCCTTTCTTGGACATTAAGCCAAACGTGACTTTTCATCAAGTTAACTTAAAGTTAGGAAGACAGAACAACACATGCAAGTTCATTAAAAACACACTAATCCTTCTTGTCACACATTTGTGAGACACTGAAGAGGTTAAACTTTAGTTTCTTTACAAAATACACATCTTCAAAGTCCAATTTACCAGTTCTTATTTTACCTTTCCCAGTAATTTTCCCTCCTTTGGAATTACCTCCAAAGGCAACAAATCCTCGCAACAAAATCTTATAAATCTGAAGAATAGATCTTGTTTCCTGTCATGTGGCCTAGATCATCCACTGTAAACACCTTACCCTTCAAATCTGCTGTGGATATGCCTGCACATAATGATAAGAAAATTATTTCATTTGGGACCCCAGCCATTACTGACTGGATCTGCCATGAGCACCACAAGTCCAATCTTCAAAGGACATTGATGCGCCATTGTTATCTGGAGAACATGGTTAAGACTTTATTTTTTGGTCTCCAAAACCTAACATGTTGAGGCCTTAACATATTTCCCTTGTTTACCCTAATATCACTAAAACTGCTTTGACCAGCAAGATAGGGTTGATCAGAAAACCGCACCGCAAACCGCAAAACCGCAAAATCTGCAAAACCCGCACCACCAAAGACCGCCCCACGGTAAAACCCGATGTATCGGTTATTAGTAAAAAATAAAACCGCAAAATGCGGTTCGTATTAGCGATTTTATCCTAAAACCGCACCGCAAAATCGCACTCAGCACCGCCCATTAATTTTTAAAAAAAACCGAAAAAAGGCACAATGTGATTATTTAATGAGTGTAAAAATGTCTTCTAAAGCATATTCGCAATAAAATTCTATCAAGTGTGTGTTTACCATAATATATGCAAAATTTAAAACCAAAAAAACCAACATTGTAAACAAAAAACCATAAAAAACCCACATTAATTATCTAAATTATAAGTGATGGTGCGGTGCAGTTAATACCCGCACAACCCGTAAAACCACAATAAAACCCGCAAAACCGAAACAGCAAAAACCGCGCGGTTGCTGGTGATACCTCACTTTTTAAAAACCCAAATAGCGTATGCTGTGTGGTTTTTGTCAAAACCCCACCGATCCGCACCATGCTCACCCCTACTAGCAGTATTAACTACTGCATTTGGCCTAGCTAAGCATTATCATTTAGATTAAATAACATTAACAATAATAAGCTCTCTTATTAAATACAGTTATATTAGTTTGCTGATTATTTTGTTAAAAGCCTTCTAGCAGTATAGCATATGCATTATTAATAATTTTTTCTATGGTCCGAACAACGAATTTACACTGCCTGTTCTTGGTTAAACAGTATAACTGGGTCTAGTAGCATTAAGTGAAATTGGGCCCAGACCTATGTTAAACTGTTCTTTGACACCATGTTCCTTTTTGTACGGGGAGATTAATTTATAGGGTAGAAATTCTGTTGTTACACAACCTTTGAACCATTGTCCAATAGTTATTTCAAAACCTTTGATAATTATAAACCATTTATATGCATTCTTCCTCAAAATGTTCAAAAACTACACAAACATCAATGACAAGCATTGTTAACATCTCAAAAATCATATCCTAAATTATAGAAACATCTACTTGTTCCAATTTTCTCTTGTTTCCTCTAGACTAGTGTGTTTTGTTTTCCATTTTTAACAACGTGAAGTGTTCCTAAGAGATTGAACTATATGCATAGTAGACTTGACAAGTTTATCTTAGTACAAAACTAGGTTATTAAACATCACAACAGTTTTTAATCTTAGCACAATCATTCTTCCTCACTATCAAACACCCAATCCTCAAGTAATTGGGGCTGCATATTCTTTCCTAGCATTTCTTAGGTTCATAGGCTTTCAACTACAACTCACAGCAACTCATTCACTTCTATAAAATCATCTAGACAATGATAAACTAAATCAAGGCTTAGTGTCATAAAATTTCCCAGTATAAAGAGGTTGGATAACATTATACCACAAATCGTTTTAAACATTTAAATCCATTTTCTGTCTGTCTATAAGTTCACATTAGGCTTTGATAGAATATTACAAAATTTGTATACTGTAATTGAAGCCACGTCATTATTATTTGTAACCAACTCCAACTTCCTTTTAAGTTCTATAATATCTAAATCTCTTAAATAGACTTCACATTTTAAGAGTTATATATCTTTCCAATATACAAACATATTTTTTTTAAAGACTATCAGTCTAAGCTTCTATATATTACCTAAACTATTTTATAAAAAGACAACACTTATCCTATCTGTTCATAAAGTCTTTAATTAATTGTTCATTTTGTTTCTTTTGATCTATTACAAAACATTCTAAACCAGATGAACACACAATTTAAAGTCATTATATACCTTCAAGTAAGTACAAGAACTTGAACTTATTAAAGAATAAGCCATAGATCAAAATTGGATGGAAAACCTTCTTCTGCTTGGTCACTCCAATCATAAAAGCCAAGAGCCATACACGAAGACACTACAGGCATTTTATAATTAGTTTTCTATCATTCAACAGGCAAAGGTCCTACTATGTAGCTCCTTGTTCCTGCTGTCAGTTGATTCCTAGGGTGTTATGCACTCCCACTAATGCAAATTGTCCTTTTTTTGTGCATTGAAACAGCTCCACCTTGGACTTGTCAGTACCCAATTCTTTCTCTTTGTTGGTCCATTGTGTCCAGCTATCCTCCAGTATTCTTCAGGAATCTTTTTGCACTCAAAGTTTAGCATAGCAATGTTCCACACCTCAAGTCCACATCTCTCTAAGATCATCAGGATCGATTTGTTAAAGAACTTCATTATTAAAGTTGTAGAATATTGGTTGGCTAGCAAGAAGGAATAATATCATAAGCATTACTCTAAAATTTTCACCAAGTTTTGAGCTATCAGCATCCGAACCACTGAGTACTTAGAATAAATAACATCCCTGAGCAGTATTAACTGCGTCCAATTCATTGAGTTTAGTGCTGTCATAGATAAAAAGGCTACATTTTGTAGTTTAGTGGTTTAGTAGATTTCCCATTGTACCTTCTGATTCATAAACCTTCAGGTTGTTGAAGAGATCATCCAAACTTAATATTTTAATCTTTGGTTTATTCCTCCACAAAATAGTATGCATAGTCCATTCTTGTGACAGACTTCTCAAGAACTTCTGATTGATATCTTCTTGAGAGATAACTTCACCATGCATCTTCAGTTGACTAATTTTAAGCTTTTGAAGCATTTTCATAGTTGGCTCATCACTTATGTACTTAGATGTTAACAAATTTTTTCATATTGGCTAGCTTCAGGAAGATTTCACTTGAGTTTTCTTTGTAGCAGTATTACCTCTAAATCTGCTCTCCATAGCCTACATTAGTGACTTAACATCCTTATATGTGTTGAAATTTAATTGAGCTCATAAGGTAGAGAGCCATCAACAAAGTGCATATTTCCTACAACTCTTGCCTTCTTTGAGCCTTTCTTCAACACTTGTATTAGGATAGCAATCTCCTTACCATCAACTATTTTTGATACTATAGGTTCATTACCATTTTTTCTTCCCCCCCCTTTTTTCATCAATGATATCCATAAGAGTGAAATCAATGCAGAGGCCTTAACCTTCGAGCAAGTCAAACACTTGTTAACGTAGATAGCAATGTCCTTATTCATCCCAGGCCACCAATACACATCTCTAAGATCGTGGTACATATTATCTGCTCCGGGATGAACCGAGTACCTTAACTTGTGTGCTTCATCCATTACTAAGGTTCTTACATTGCTGTTGATCCCAATATAATAGATCTTGCTTAGCTTGTATAAGCTTAAGTTGTATTGAATAAATTCAAAAAAACTATGACAGAAACTTTGATTATGAATATCAAGGACTATGCGGAATCTAGTCAATGATACTAAGAAGAACTTCAATGAAACAGTAATAACAAACAGTTTACTAAACTTTCAGCCTCAATATAAAACGAACACTCTTAATAGTGTTAGGGTTTACAAAACCTTGAAGCTACGAATAACACTATGAACTTTGATATGATTTGATACGATTTTGGTACATAAAACATTATACCCTAGGACCTCCTTTTATACACCAAGGAGTCCTAATAGGCTTACAATATTTTCTTAAATTATCATAATCTTCTAAACAAATAACTTATACATATCCTTTACAAAAATATCTCATACTTATCTCGTAAGTAATCTTGATAAACAATCTTAATCTTAATCTTTTCTCTTCCTTTTGATAGTAGAAACTCTTCTAGCAGTTGTAATCTTTCAGCAGTTGTAACCAGCAACATTAACTTTTATACAAGCAGCACTAATTGTGTAAAAGCAGTAGTAACTACTTAGAATATTTTCTTCATTCTTCATCAACGGTACTAAGTTACACTAGCAATACTAACTTTATGCTAATAATTGTAACTTTACTCAAGCAGTACTAACATATACTAGCAGTACTAAGTTACACTAACAG
>BQNB010106199.1:0-20552 GCA_026074375.1 Tanacetum coccineum | reverse complement strand
TTTTCTTTGTTTTTACTTTCTCTCTCTAAAATCTATTTTTTCTTATTTTGTGTTTTGGTGATGAAATGATATCCTAACACCAATGCTCCAGAAAAGGCGACAAACTACAAATACACAGCCGTAACGACAGATGAGACACTTGCAATTTCATTCAAATCTTAACTCGAGAAAGCTAAAGGCAAAAATTATCTTAGGTATCAAAGATGGATACCTGAATTCCTTAAGACCTAAACCTTATATTTTTGGGTGATTGGTATAAATGTGCAAGTAATGTCATCGATCCCGAGTTGGATCTGCTCTATGAATTGGGACACAACTCTGGTTTCAAAACTTTATTCATTAACTAAGTTTTATTATAATATATTAACCTAAGTGACAAAAAAGTTAGATTTTTAGATTACAGAGGGCGAACAAAAGTTTTTGTTTTTAATAATGAGTCTAAATTTCAATTCATTTTTCCCCCACACTTAAGTTGAGCAATATGCATGATATAGAAAATAACTTAAAAGTAGGACATAATGAGAAAAATAAATATGAGAGAAATGAAACTTCCCGGGGCTCATAAGTGTTTGGTTGAATTCTGAAAGATACGACGCAAAACAGAACGCCAACTTAAGCATGTTTATTATACCACATGTAATATACTGATCTAAATATATCACATCCCCAAGTGATAAGCATCACCACCATCCAAGCTCCACTTATTTATTTAATCTGTAAACAAAACTACGAAAACCATAAAATACAAAAGCGCACTTTCGTAGGCACCACGGTTGCATTTAGCGTATGCAACAAGCCTTTTTTGTTTTATATATTTTTATTTATAGGTATATTATTATTACTATTACTATAATTACTATTATTATTACTATTGTTATACTTAACTTGATTTAAGATTTCTTGACAACACGGTTCAAGTGGGAATGATCCACTTTTAAAGCTTGAGGATATGGGATTTTTGGGATGTACTCTTGGAATGGATATTCTTTTATTTCGACCACATGATAGCCCTTTTTGATATTTTAAATGGTCGATCTTTTTCTATATTATTGTTAACGATGATAGGAGGCGGAGGATCTTTTTGAATTTTCAGAGAATCATCAGACTTTCCTCTCCCGGTGAATACGACATTCACCTGCTCGGTGTGAGCTTGAGGAGGAGGTGGGTCAGTCCTATCGGTTTGTTCTAAAGAGACGTTTTGAAACTTCGACCACTCATCTATTTTTCTTTTCATGTTTTTAAACTTAGTTTGGCACTTCTTTTCATTTTGCTTCATCTTTATAATTATATCATTAATATTGTTCTTGACAAACATATTTGAAACTCTTTGACCATCCAAGAATTTAGTGATTGATTTTTCAAGATCTGTTTTAGATTTATCGTCTCTGTCAAAAAGTTTATCATGAACAGTTCTCATACTACGGATACATCTTTTGAAATCTTCGAGATCATTTCTCACATCATTGTTTAAATCCGTGAGCGATTTCTCAAAATCATTAGGATCATGATGGGATTGGTGGAAATACGAATTATGAGAATTTCGGTTTTGATAATCTCCAGATTGGATGGAATTTACTTCATAACGGTCACACATCGGCGTGTCATCGTTCATGTTGTTGTTAGAGGCTTGGTTATCTTCGCGGTTGTTATAATTCTTACGCATCTCATGCATCTCCTCTTTTAAGCTCTGGAATTGAGAATCCATTTTTATAGTTAGAGCTTCCAATTTTTCCATTAATCGATAATTATCATCATTACTATCACTTCCATCGGCAAAAGCAACAGATTTTTGATGATGTTTGTTTTGAGATTTAGTGGACCAATCAAGTTTAAAAAGGACTTTGTCATCAAGAAATTAAAAAGCTTGATTCGGACTTTTATATAGGAAGATTCCTCCAGCAGTTCCATCCAGGATTGCTTGAGTGGGTTTGTCTAGACCGTGATAGAATATTTGAATAATAGCTCATTTGGTCAGACCGTGCCCATGGCATTTTCGAAGTATGTTCTTGAGTCGTAAGTAGGCGTCAGTTAGACTTTCACATACGTTTTGAGAGAAATTTTTGATTTCGAGTAGAAGACGGTTAAATAACGAAGGTGGAAAGAATCTGCTTATAAAAGCTCTTCTCATTTGCTCCCACGATGTTATAGACTCTTCATTAAGTTCGTTAAACCAGACTTTAGCTTTATCGCTAAAGGAAAAGGGGAATATCAAAAACTTGACAGATTCGCTTTGAGTTTAACCATATTTGAACATGTCGCAGATTACGAGGAATTTATGGATGTGGTCATACGGATCGGTCCGTAATTGACCATCAAATTTATTTTCCCAAATCATTTTCAAGTGGGTACTATTGATAACAAAGTTTTCATCAACATCGGGTCAAATAATGGCAGAATTAGGAGTCGGTACTACATTCTTAGCAGTTTCCCACATGGGTTGATCATCTGGGTCTAAAATTATTATTTCTTGAAGTGGTGAATTAGGCTGAGGTTCGACATCTTCTTCAGATATATTCAAGACGAAACAGAAGTATGTTGAGTTGAAGATTTGAGGACCTCGATCTCGATGAATTCTTTTTGGATATTTTTATTGTTATTTTTACATGTTTTCTTTTTTATATTTTTATTTAATTTAGATAATGGTTTTACGAGTTGTTTTTCCCAAGATTGTGGATTAATACATACTTTAAGTATTTTGCAAAAAGACATTTTTATATTATATATATATTTTATATTTTTATATTTTAGATATTTATAAAAAATAATAAGGATAGATAGATAAAAGATTTTTTAAGATCAGATAGATAAGTACGGCGCACTTGAGAAAAGTGCACCGTTTTTTCTGGGAATTTATATTTTTTTGTTGAAATTTAGGTTATTACCACAAACGAAATAAACATAGATAAATAAAACAGAGTTAATGGAAATTATATCAACTTACGAAAAACAATCAAGACAACTAAAACATATAATCAAAATGATTTGAAAAATAAGGTTTTTGGGTTTTGGTTATGATTTTGAAACAAATTATGCTGGTGGAAAATCTGCAAAAAGTGTGGCGTACTTTGTTAAAGTGCGGCGTACTTTCTGGGTTTATAGGAAAACCGACGCACAAATAGTATGTGCGACGTACTTCCTGAAGAAGAAAGACGATTTTTGGTTCAGTTTGCCAGAAAACTGTACGGCGAGTTTGCAAATTATGTATTGCAAAACAGTAAATAAATTTATGAGAAACAAAATAGCACCAAAAACAAGCAACAAACTGATAACAACTTAAAAAATTCCCCGGCAACGGCGCCAAACACTTGATGTGTGTTTTGCAAGTTTTAAATTTATAATACTAGAAATACCGATTTTTACTAAAAACACAACACTCGGGCAAGTATACCCTATCGATTGTAATATAGTATTAGGTAAGCACAGGTCATTCCAGGGGAATTAAAGTCTTCACAGTTTGTAATTAAGGTGCTAAGGCTAAAATGCTTGTCACGGATCAAATTAACCAAAACGTGCATATATCAAATATTGTAATGAAAGCAATTAAGAGATGATTCAAGCAAATAATTAAAGTATGTTTGTTTAGGCAATGATCACTATGACAATGAAGTGTTTAGGATAGTGTTTACAAGTTTAGAGAATAAAGATTTCACAAGTTACAAATCCTTTCGGCCTTTATAAGTTATTATAACCAATATATTAAGTGAAATGATTAAACACATATATAAAAGAACTATTTTGGCGTATATTCTTGTATAAAATATGTTTTACCATTTCAATAAACACATATCCAAACGCTCTATATCCAAGATCACATATTGCCCAAACAAACACTAGATGACTACTCCATGATCAAAGAAGTAACAAAACATATAACATTCGTCATGAATTTAGTAAAGATCATATTCAAAAGATAAACACGATTTATACCAACTTTAAGAGCAAATGTTTGATGATTTCACAAGTTTTCCCAACGAAAACTATATTATATTCAAATTAAACCTGGAAACTATAAACAATTCTCTCACAATCGCTTATAGATTCGAATTACACTTCAATGCTACTTCTTTGGATGGATTAAAATCTGGAAATTGATGGTGGAGAGTGGTGGTATTCGATGGTGGTGATGGTGGTTTAAAGGGGTGTTTGGATCCTTGGTTTGTCAGCCAAGATCACAAAAAATCCCTATTTTAAGTGTTCTAAATGAACTAGAATGATTTCTGTGAGAGTGTGTGAAATGACAGAGCCAATGAGGGTATTTATAGGCTTTTTAAGGGCCAAAAACCACCGCACAAACTTATTTGTGCGCCGCACTTCGGGTGTTAATGTTATCCTCATTTAATTGCCTTTAATTTTTCCACCGTCTTAAAAGTGCGCCGCACTTTGGCCAAAATCGCCACACTTAGTCATTTTTTAGCTCGTGGCTTTTTATCAAGGTTTTAGATAATTGAATTCTGCTCGTGCGGCCTCTTGAACCAACTAAAACGGAGTTTGTATGACCGAGTTATGATCAAAACAGTGAACAGGTGTCGGGAAGCTCTGAGTTTGAGTTTACTTCTTCATTTAAGCTTCGAATCTTCGTGTATTCTACCGTTTTCTTCCACGACACGTATCATGATCCTACAATAGCAAATATACTCGATTCTATACCAAAAGTTCTTATATTTAACCAATTTATATACATAAAAGCACATATAACGCGTATAGAAACATGTATAATTTAAGCGTTATCAGCTTAAGAGTTTTTGTGATAAGAAAGGAATTTCTCAAAACTTCTCTTCTCCCTATACACCTGAACAAAATGATGTAGCTGAAAGGAAGAATAGAACTCTCATTGAGGCTGCTAGAATAATGCTGAATGGATAAGTACTGTCTAAACACTTATGGACTGAAGCAATCAAAATAGCCTATTATACTCAAAACAGATCAATCATTGTCAAAAGACATGATAAGACTCCTTATGAGATATTCAGAGAAAGAATCCATGATATCAGCTATTTTCATGTGTTTGGATGACCTGTGTTTATTCATAATCACAAGGATCATCTAGGCAAATTTGATGCTAAGGCTGATGATGGTTATTTCTTAAGATATTCTTTTGTCTCAAAAGCTTTTAGAGTCTTCAACACAAGAAGATAAAAAGTTGAGGAGACTTATGATGTGACATTTAATGAGAGTATGGAAGCCATCAGGTTTACCAATACATCACATGATGAGATAGGAATTGATGATTCCTCTAGATATCCTCCTGATGAATTTCTTCATGAGGATGACCCATCTAGACAATATCAAGTAGATTCTAATGTCTTATACTATGTTATTCCTCATGGATGTTCACTCACTAAACTTACCCTAGAAAACCTAGTCCCTGAAGTAATTGCTCCAAACGAGCCTGATATACATCTCACTGAGGATAATGAAGGTCCTTCTGACCAAATCAACACTGAAGGGACTCATGAGCAAAATGTTTAGAATGAACAAATCACCACCTAACCCACTGAAGGACCATCAGGAAACAATACTAAAATCTCAGTGTCAATCAATGAATTTTCAGTTCCTGATGTACCTCAGTCTCACGTATCTAATCAAGCCTCTATAAGTTCTCATCCTGATCCTCAGGATAGATGTTTAAAAGACTAACACATTGAACTTGTGAACATCATTGGTGATCCTGGTGAAGGCATGCTTACAAGAAGCATGGCTGCCCAGCTTATAATTGCCTCAACTAGTGAATGTCTATTTGCTGACTTTCTCTCTAAAATAGAACCTAAAAAGGTGTCTGAGGCATTGAAGCACCCAGGATGGGTTGATGCCATGCAAGAAGAACTGAATCAGTTCTATAGAAACAAAGCATGGACTCTTGTTTCACTCCCTTATGGAAAAACGGCCATATGCTCCAAATGGGTATTCAGGAATAAGAAAGATGAGCATGGTATAACTACCAAAAACAAAGCAAGACTGGTTGCACAAGGTTATAGTCAGGAAGAATGAATTGACTATCATGAAACCTTTGCACCAGTAGCAAGGATGGAAGCCATCAGGATATTCCTTTCCTTTGCCACACATATGAACTTCAAAGTTTACCAAATGAATGTCAAAAGTGCCTTTCTAAATGGTAAACTAAAAGAAGAATTTTATGTCAAACAGCCTCTTGGCTTTGAAAGTAATGAGTTCTCTAACTATGTTTTTAAGCTTGACAAAACCCTTTATGGACTGAAACAAGCACTAAGGGCTTGGTATGAGACTCTCTCTACTTTCCTTATTCAATATAAGTTTACCAAGGGAAGAATAGATAACACATTGTTTATCTATAAATCAAAAGGAGATGTTCTCCTTGTTCAAGTGTATGTAGATGACATCATATTTGGCTCAACAAGTTATAACTTTGTAAATAGTTTGAGAAATTGATGACAAAGAAATTTGAAATGAGTATGATGGGAGAACTCACCTACTTCCTTGGACTGCAAATCAAGCAGGATGACAAAAGAATTTCCATTTGCCAAGAACAGTACACTAGGAACTTACTCAAGAAATATGAAATTTCTGATAGTTCCTCAGTGAAAACACCCATGGTTCCTCCAAACAACTTAGGTCCTGAACTTGCTGGCAAGCCAGTGAATGAGACCTCATATAGAGGAATGATTGGGTTACTAATGTACTTAACTACAACAAGGCCTTATATCCAATTCTCCACAGTCTTATGTGCAAGATATCAGTCCAATCCAAAGGAATCACATCTAACTGCTGTGAAAAGAATCCTCAGGTGCCTAAAAGGTACTCCAACCCTTGGTCTATATTATCTAAAATGTTTAGGCTTTGATCTCAAAGGATACTCAGACTCAGACTATGCTAGTTGTATATGGATAGAAAAAGCACCTCAGATGCCTGCTAAATACTTGGTGGAAAATTAGTTTGTTGGAGTGCTAAGAAACAACAGTCAGTGGCTATGTCCTCAGCCGAGGCTGAATATGTTCCTACTGCTGGGTGTTGTGCAACTATTCTATGGATGAAAAGTCAACTCAGTTACTATGACATTCATTATAAGATGGTACCCATCTTTTGTGACAAAACCAGTGCCATTGCTATATCCAACAACCCAATCCTTCACTCAAGAACCAAGCATATTGATATAACATATCACTTCATCAGGGATCATATCCTTAATGGAGACATAGAATTACACTTCATCCTTACTGAGTATCCGCTAGCTGATATCTTTACCAAACCCTTACATGGACCTACTTTCACAAGGCTAAAAGCAGAGTTAGGCATGTTGAATATTGATTGATCAGTCTCCCTGATTAAAGGTGTTTAGTGTGGTGTACATTCTAATCTCTCCCTGATACTTTCTCCCCGAATCCAAATATGACTCCCATGACACTGAGGGACACATTAAATGAAGTAACTAAATGCTCTAAGTTTTTAGTTACTTAATGTCCTACGTTGGTGACTGAACACATTAAACAAAGAACAAATATTCTTTATCTAACTGTCATCCAACAGTCGTGGGTCCCCACTTCACCCATATATCACTCAAATAAACCACTATGTATTAAATACGCACTCCCACAAACATAATCCTTTCCTAATATATATGGCATACCTACAAAAAGTGCATGACAAAGAAACGACAAAACAGTTGCCGAGACGAAAGGGATGACAACATTAAAAGGGGTTACCAAACCATTTTTAACTTCTTAAAATTAAATATTTAAAAAATGTTTAAACCTTTCCAATTCCTCTTATAAATACCTCAACAAACAAAACACACACAATTTTTCAAAAGCAATCAAATTCTACAAAAATTTGCTCTCAAAGCCAAAAAAGTGTGTGTTTCAATATTTTCTGGGTACAAACAATTTCATCAAATCATTTTCTTTGTCAAAGTTGTTTATCTAAGGTATCCATCTTAGCATTTCAACAACCTTGATAACATATCACTTATTTCACACCAACGATCAAAGTCAGACTCGAAATTATGACCATCTGGTAAGTGATATATTGCCATTGTCCTTTTGTTTCGAATTTATCAAAAATGGTATCAAACCAAGCAATTAAGTATGCCCCTCAATGTGGTGACGTAACTGTGGAGTCCCTTGTTTTTCAAACAAGCAATGTTGTGGGAAATTTCAATTATCTACCAACTGTCCCAACCTACAAGCCAATTTGCAAGTTCTTGATGAACTTCCCATTAAAAACGGCCTTTACAAAATGTCCCTTAGTCCTTTACCAAAACTTCCTCTGGGAGTTTTGGTACACAACCATTGCCTATGACCCAAACCCATCCACTAATGAGAATAAGCCTCATTCACTCAAAGAGTTTCTAATCAAGTTCATAGTGATGAATGGAAAGAAGCCATTGACCCTTGACTTTAATACCTTTACCACATCCACTGGTCTTGATTACAACAATGGTACATATGTTGCTCATCCCTCTCCTGAGGTTGTTAAGGCTGAACTGGCCAAGATTATAATGAATTTAAGTTATCTGGACAAACCCCAATCCTGAAGAACTCCTTTCCTGTGGCTTGGAGAATTATTCTCACTTTTATGATTCAGGTTCTTAGTGGGAACTACTCATCTACTAAACAAGTAAACTCCATTCAGCAGCTCATAACCTACAGTCTCATCACTAGGACTAAGGTTGACATAGGGGAGATCATTTACAGTAATCTCATAACCAAGCTCTTTAATAACACTAGGTTAAGATACATTTCATATCCTAGATTTATCTCTTGTGCTCTGGAAGTGTTACTGGGTCTTGAATACACTTAGGATGAAAATTTTGGCTATCTTCCTGGCATCCTGAGTAACTCTAGTTTTTCAAAAGACCTATTCAAAGTCACTGAAATTGAATTGACGGCCCATATGATTGCTGTAAACAATCAAAAGGATTCAGTTTTTCCACTTCCTTTGTCTACAAAGAAAAAGAAAGGGAAGACTCAGACTGTGACTCCAACGTTACCTAAGTCATATGGCCCTGAGGCTTCTGGATCACTCTCTAAGAAGAGAAAACAACCTAAGCCTCAAAAGACACCCAGTGAGACCAAGGTATCATCACCCAAGCCAACAGAGGATTTTGAGCAATCCCACTCAGTCTCCTTGGGCACCGTACTTGATCCCCAAGATCTAGAGAGAAACATACAACTCGCTAGTATGGGATTACCTTCCACACTCGATGAGGGCACTCGTAAATCACAACCTTTGCCTAAGGGTACAACTACTGATCCCAAAGACTTAGGGGAAACGATTAGCCCACTGATAAAGGATTACCTTCCACGGCTTCTAATGAAGGCATGGATAAAACCACGCCATGTCCTGAAGGGCCACTTGGGGACAAAGACTTAGGGGGAAACAAACCACCTGCTGATATGGAACCAATCAACCCTATTATTGCTGATCCTTCAGGCACTTGTGCTAAGTACCAGGTGGACCACACCCAGTCCACTAAATTGAGGTACCAGTCCCTGACCAGAAATGAAGGTGAGCCTTCGTATGAAGGAGAGTCAGATATTGAAGCCCTATAACTAAAAACATTTGCTGATGTCCAAGCCTTGCTCCTCTCTGATGATGAAAGGGTTCAAGAAAGTGACGAGGAAGAAGTGTTTGAGGCTGGAGAAGACATGGATGAGGACACTCAGGCGAATATAAAAGTTTAGTCTCCACCACCCAATGCAGACAAGCTTGAGTCCTCTCCTATTTAAGACACTGATGAATCTACTTCTGACTCTAATCCTGATCTCAAAAAGTTTGACAATATCTTACCACTCACTGAAAGGCAGCTGGTTAAATATCTCAGGAAGGTCTCCAGAGTTTTCTTCAACAAGCTAACTGAAGCACAGTGGACGCAACATAAAGAGGCTGCTATCTTTTATGCTGACCTCAAGGCTTCCATTGAAGGTTATTATGAGGAAAATATTGATCACAATGACCAAACTGACAAAGTCATTGATGCAGCTATGAACTCCCTTGACAAAAATAGCATTGCAAGGGGTGATCTTCTAAATGCTTTAAATGGGGCCACTGAAGCACTCAAGGCTATTCAGGATGCTGTTAAGGAAGGTCATGTACTCAATAAGAAAGTGCTTGAGGCTATAGAGGCATACACAAAGAATTCTACTCACCTCACTGAACTGCTCACACTCATTAAGAATTTTGATTTTAAATGATTAAAGTCTTTAGTGGAATCTCTTCAAGCTACTGCTCTCACACAAGAGGAGCAATTAGCCTCATGGGCAAAGTCATCAACTTCCATGGCTTGGAACCTTAGCCCTAGGATAACAGCCGTTGAAAGTTCCCAGGCTGAAATCAGATATGATATCTCTTCTCTCTAGAAAGACACTTTGGATTTCAAATCCATGTTGACAGAGATATATCAGTCCTTAAAAGGTTAGTCTTCAGCCCCCTCAAGTAGTATGCCACAGACAACACTTGCTATCACTGAAAGGCCAGCAAATGTTGGGGGGGGGGGGAGAATGTCACACAAGCTGACACTAAAGAAGCTTCCTCTCACACTGAAAGGGAGCATGCTGCTATGGAGGAAGAACCAAAAAATGCAGTCCCAATAACAACAGTCAAACCTACTGAAATCCCAACACTTAAAGTCCAACCAATCATCACAATAATAAGCACATCCCAACCTGAACCATTTGTTCCTCAGAGAGAAGGAAAGGCCATTGTCACTGATGATCAACCTGAAGATCAAAGAAAGCTTGTGCCTGCATCAAAAGAAGTGCGTCCTGATCTTGATGCTCCAATACTTGTGCCCTATGAAATAAATGGATAAAATTTCCAGCTTACTAATGAGCAGATACAAGCCCATTTGGACAAAGAGGAAAAGATCAAGAAAGCTGTTGAAGAAGCCAAAATGTTTGAAATGACAAAGACTGAAGTAATCAAGGTTGTTCCAGAAGAGGCTAAAAAGATTGGACTTTATCCTAAGAAAATTATAAGTGTAAAAGCAGGTGAGAAATTCAAGAAAGCTTAAGATGCTGAACATCAAGTCCTCAAAAGAGAACATTCTCAAAAAGCCAAGAGAGCAATAAAGCTCAGAATGAAAAGGTTTGAGTAGTACATGTGGACTATGTCAAACAGACTCAAGCCAGAGCCCATCACTGATGTCAAAATTCACCCCAACACAAAACCTGCAGTACTCACTATGTACAAAAACAATGACAAAAGGACTTTTGAGGTTTATAACCCGTTCAAATTTGGAGACTTTGAGATCACTAAGCTAGATGAATTGGGTCCAATCATTGAAAAGAAAAAGAACTCCATTGTTAAGGACCTGATGACATCTTTGGGAAAGAGGTATGAAAGATAGAAAAAGATACCTGAAGAGCTTGGAATTCAATTCAAGTTGCATCTCAATCCTCAGGAAGAAAGAGGAAACACATGGAACTAGAACCTGAGATCAAAGTGGCTTGGTTAGAATGCAATAGAAGTCTTCATGATGGCGTTCCATTTGTAAACAATATGGTAATTGAAGAACCTGAGTATGGTATCTTCTTCATTGATGTGTTTGGTAATCAAGCCTTTTAAAGATGAATGATATTCACAAGTTTGGAGTGTATTCTTTAGTATCATACTTGGTAATGGCCTCGATGGTTAAGACTCAAGAGAATTCCATGTTTGGCCTAAAGTTAAGGAAGTTAATTGCTGAGCACCCTGACCAAGAGAAGCTACAATTAAAGAAAGTGAAGCTAGAAGCATTGGGATACAAATTAGACTAAGTACTTTTGCTGTAATTTTTATTATCTTTTGTAATAGATGATAGGTCATTGTAATGTTTAAATAAAGTATTTTTAGTGAACTTAGTATCCCTTATAAGCTTTCTAGAATTCAGTGTGAGAAGAAGCTGTATTTACTCACTCACACTAAAAAACACTTAGGCTATATCTATATCTAAATAGGTAGAGATTGTTGGGCCAATTTCCTTGCCCACTGATCTTTCACTTAGGATTTGAATACAAAATAACCTAAGTGTAAATATCCTTTAACAATTCAAGATCACTGAGTGAATAGTCACTCAATGAGTTACCTTCAAGATGCTCAACCTGAGTCTATAAGAAAGACTCTAGCATTCAGTAAGGCGGTTCTCAGTGAATGAAGCCTGAGCCAAAGAAGAAGGTGATGGGTTCAGTGAGTTTTGGCAATAGACTCACTAAGCCCCATACGATCTCCAACAACTAAAAAGACCCTAAAGACGAAAGAATAAAGAATAGGCGGGATAGTTTGAAACATATAAGTCCAAGCTCTTATCTGCCTAAAGTCAAACTATCCTGAATAGGGTATAAAGACAAGGTCAGTGTCATCATCTGACCTTAGAAAGTATGTTTGTCCCATACTTAGAATAGAATTGTAATAGAGACAAAGGTATACAACATGTACTAACCTATCAGCATTAGGACACGCACTTATCACCCATGTGGGTATGACCCTACCTAAGTAGTATAAATAGCAAACGTCTTGTAAAGGAGTAGGTGTAAGTTTTGTGCATTTAAAGTCGTATCTTTCATAAAACACCTACTCCTCCAACTCTACTAAGTCCCTGAGTAAGCTCAGTTGGTTAGCATAGTAGTCAGCTTTGCATAACACTTTAGGTTTATGGAAAGTTGTTAGTGAGGAGATCACACACACACATTGTCATTTAATCCCCATTGTAGTTCCGCATAGAATGGGGGTATAACTCTTAATAAAAAGAGTTAAACGTTGAAATGTTATTTTTGTGTCTTTTACTTATTAATTATATTTGCTTACACAAAACCTTTTCAAAGAACACATATCTTTCTTTATTTACTTGCCATGAGTTAGTAAATGATAACTTTGTAGTTATTGTTCACTAACTAAGAGGGAACAACACTTTCAATGCAAAATTAAAGATTGATCTTTTGAGTAATCTAAGTGAGGTCGCTCCCCCAAACTCATAAAGAAACTAGGAGATATATATTTTACACGTGTTACTCAAACGACCAAATATACTTTTTCTCTATCTACTCGGCAAATGGCTTTATAGAAGTCTCAAATGGAGGATCATACTTCTGACTGGCTTATGGTTGTTTCAATCTCTGGGTTGGGACAAACAATGTATGGTAGGACTTACCGGTGTATATTATGCTATCGGTTAGGTGTTCCCTTATTCGTTGTTCCAAAGTCATGCTTAGCTTGCTCCAAGGTCTTTGCGGCACATATTTATGAAGATCATGTTGTATCGTGTGCCGATATTATTGGTATCAAACATTGACATAACATTGTGCATGATACCCTTGTTGACATCTGTTTTTGGTCCGGGATTTTAGCTGGTAAAGAAGTTGTTAGGAATTTTGTATAACAGACTTAATTCTGTTAGTATTATAGTTAATTCTGCTAGTATAATAGTTAGTACTGGCAGTCTTAAATAGTTAATACTGTTTATGTAATAGTTAAGTCTGCTTACGCAGAAATTAGTTAAAGTTAAATATATGCATGATATATCTTAGGAAAGGATATGCATTATCTTTATACGCATTTTGTAAAGCCCATTAGGGTTTCCTTAGTCTATAAAAGGATCCCTATGCATAGTTAGTAGACATAGTTCTACACAAGATCATAGAGATCAAATAGTAATTATAGTTTGTAATCTGTAACCTAGGCAGATTCAAAGTTCAATATAAAAGGGTTTCGATTATGTTCTTCTTTACATTGTTGATTAAATTCCGCGTAATCAATAGTGGTTAATCATTGTTTCATCATTGTTACTTTAGATTTATTTAAGGCAACAAACCCTTTACAAGCTAAAGGTTAAGATCTATTAGGCAAATGGATCCTTCAAGTAGTATCAAAGCCAGGTTGTGGAAGGGTAATCTCTTTGAACTCTAGGTGGTGGATGAGGTTGAGTAAGGAGGAATTCAATCCAATTGATAACCTCACTTAAAGCAAGGAATTGTTTTTGGGTGAAGATGCAACAAGGGCAATACCCAACATGGGTTTCAACTTGGTTGATGTTGAGGGTGTGTGGTAAGTTTGGAGAGTAAGGTGATAAGGGAATGTTGTTTTGTTGTTGAGTAAGATGCATGGCTAAGAGGTTAGATAGATCTTGTAGTTGATTAATGTCATCAACTAGGCTTTCTCTACTTGGAGATAGAGGTGGTGTGTGTTGAGTTTGGTTGTTGATGACTCGTATTGAATTTGGATGCTTTCATTATTTATATATCTCAGATTGCATGATTTAACATGTTGATTATGAACAGCAGCAGCAAGATGACATGGGCATCAGGTATGTTCGTTTAATTAATGGGACAACATCAGAATCTTGAACACAATATTGATGTTAAAACGTGGCTGGGCTTTATTGTTAATACAACTATTAGGCTCAAAATTTTTAATGTCAGAGTATGCGTGATATATTAGGGTTTTCATATGAAAAACATGAGAAAAGAAAGTATATATGCTTCCTATAAAAGTTTAAGCATTGACGGCATTCGTGACATTGTTGATTATAAAGTGTCACAAAAAGCTTGGGAGGAAGGAAGAGTTAGTACTACCCATGTTTATTAATACTGTTGGGCTCGGGGATCGCACAAGTACTGCTGCTATTAGGCTTCATGGATAATAGTGCTGCCAATGGAATGTTTCTGCTGCCATAAAAAGTGTTGGAGCAAAAGAGATTTTAATTGACCATAAGAAAGGTAACAGCTATGGGATGTTCATGTTGTTTGACGTGTGATGTTGATGGGTTTAAGTTGTTGTATCTACTGTTCGAACAAGGGTTGTTCCAAGATAATTACAACTGTTCGAGCAATAAAGGTTAGTATTGTTGGATGTTTTGTTGTACTTGCTGTTATATTAATTATGAGAAAGTATTTGTACTGCTAGTGGTGTTCGAGATATAAAGTTTGTACCGTTAGTACTATCTGACATAACTAGTTTGTACCGCTAGCTTTATCAGATATCGGGTGACTCACGGTTTTGGATCTCGGATAGAACTGAATTTCTTTCAGTTTATTCTTATTGATTTATGGCTCGTTTTGGAGATTATTTGAAGATGTGATTATGAAGACAGTTGATTATTGCTTATTTGATGTTGTAGTTGGGTTTCACAGATGTGTGTCTTATCATATCTTAAAGTCGAGTTAGTCGCAGGAATTTTAACTTTAAAGATAACTTGTTCGTGCTTAAATGTTGTGACGAAGACTTGACAAATCTAGCAAAGGTGTGTGATTTTTCTTATGGTGCTTTGCTATCACTTGGTATGTGTCTCATAGAAGATGAGGATTTTTGTCAAGAGATTGCGGTCTACTTATATTTCACAGATTTATTTATAAGTTCGAGTCACGTAGATAGTGCAAGACATAAAAACACAAGTTTAGGAGAATTCAACTTCTTCATCAAATTAGTTATACTCAGAATTTCTTCATCAGTTGATCACTACATAGAGCCTACATATTCGAGATTCAAGAGATGGTAAACATATGGGTTTCAGGGGAAGCTTATTGTTTAAATGTTTAACCATCTACATGCACCACTTGAGGGGAAGTGTTTACAAGTTGCATATCTTCAGAAGACCCCTATTGGATGAAGACAAAAAGGGGAAGAAGATTACAGGTTTATTGATTTGCAGCTTATTATATGTGGTGACATGATACAAAGGAAGCTTGGAAGTTTGTTTCATTCAGGGAGATGATTACATCTCAACTTCTCTATTTAAGGGGAAGTTCGTACACGACTTTGTTTGTTTTGTCATCATCAAATAGGGGAAGATTGTTGGGATTCTTGATTTGATGAGACAAAATGAATAAAAGAATGAAACAAAAGGATCAAAGTCGTCATTATAAAACTCTACAAGCTGGTGGAGAAATATGAAGATTTGGTCAAATATTCTATAGGATAATTAGGAAACATATTAATGTGGTTTAATGTAATTTAAATAGTTTCCTTATCTATTGATTTACTTCCTTTGTAAGTCATGATCTCTCCCTATATAAAGAGATCATAGACATAGGTTTTAGATATCCATCCATAGAAAACTAGAGCTCTCCCAATGAGAGTCTAGATAGTTAGATAGCAAGTCGACTGATGAGAGTCGAATAGTACACCATAGTTGGTGTAGCCCCAAATTATAGTAGGGTAACAGGGAAACGTTCAATAAAGAAAACCTTGTGATAACTTTGATTGTGTTTTTTATTATTCCATTGCGTGTTATTAATCATTTTTATTGTTCATCCTAGATATATAAGATCTAATACAATCTTGAGCTATAAACGATCTTATCAATTGAGGCAGCTAGAATACTATGTTAGCGGACTCTCTTTTGCCCTATCTATATGGGCAAAGAGGCAGTTTATACTGCTTGCTATGTACTGATAGGGTATGAGTGACCAAACCCTCTAAAATAGACACATTATGAATATTAATAGGTTAAATCACCTAGATATTAGTTTATGAGACCTTTTGGTGACCTTGACTATTTTGAACACCTTAGATTCCTTAGGCAAATTTGATAGGAAATCTGATGAAGGTTATTTGCTTGGATACTCTACCTCTAGTAAAGCCTTTAGAGTATACAACAAAAGGACCAAAAGGGTAGAAGAGAATCTGCACATAAATTTTCTTGAAGATCAACCAAATGTGGCAGGAACTGGTCCTAATTGGATGTTTGATCTTGATTTTCTTACCAATACAAATGAAGTATATTCCTTTTAGTGTAGAAAATCAGGTTAATGTGGATGCAGGTACACAAGATTCTTATGTTGCAGGTTCATCAGGAAAAGATAAAGGACCTACTCAGGAATACATACTGCTTCCACTACAACCTCATAGGACAAGGATTCCAGTAAAGGATGTTGTTCAGATTGCACAAGAAAAACCTTCTAAAAATGCTTCTTCAGATAAAGATGTCTAAGATTCAGTGGATGTTGCTGATAAGGAAGAACAACATCAGATGCAAGATAATAAAAAAGATTTGAAAGATGAACTTGAGATGATGATTACTCAAGAATTGGCTGCTAAAGCTATGAAGGATGTTTCAAGACAAGCCTTTGAAGAAGAAAATAGAGAATTGCATCTCAAAAGAAGGCAGCTCAAGCTACCAGTACTAACCAACTTAGTACTGATAGGCCATTTGTTAGTACTGATAGATCATTTGTTAGTACTGATAGGTCTAACACACCAAATGTTAGTGCTGCTAGTACTTCCACAGGTGCAAATGCTGATGAATCATCATTTGTCTATCTTGGAGGCAAAATACCTATTGATGCATCTACTCTCCCTAATGGCTGATTTTACCCATTTTTAATCCAAATATGCCTGCCTTAGAAGATATATGGATACTCTTCAAATGATGGAATATTCAATGGAGCTTATGATGGATGGATGCAGATTGGGTGCAGATTGTAATTTTAACAACATGGATACACATTGCTGTTAGTCCTACTCCCACACTCAAAATACATAAGGATCATCCAAAAGGACAAATTCTAGGAGATCCTACATCAACAGTTCAATAAGTGGATAATTCAAAAGGCTTTCTTCTGCACAACAAGCTTGGTTAGTTACATTCACAGACAGAACAGAACAAAACACAAGGATCATCAAAACTGTTTGTTTGCATGTTTTCTCTCTCAAGAAGAACCCAAGACTATATCACAAGCCTTACAAGATGAAAGCTGGATTGAAGCAATGCAAGAAGAATTGCTTCAGTTCAAAATACAGAAGGTTTAGGTACTTGTTGATTTTCCATATGGGAAAAAGGTAATTGGCACAAAGTGGGTCTTCAGGAATAAGAGGGATGAGAGAAGTATTGTTGTGAAAAACAAAGCACGGCTTGTAGCACAAGGGTTTAGACAGGAGGAAGGTATAGATTATGATGAGGTTTTTGCACCTGTTGCCAGAATTGAGGCAATTAGGTTATTTTTAGCCTTTGCATCATACATGGGATTTACTGTCTACCAAATGGATGTTAAAAGTGCATTTCTCTATGGCACTATTGAAGAAGAGGTGTATGCTCATCAACCTCCAGGCTTTGTTGATCCTGCTCATCCAAACAAAGTCTATAAGGTAATCAAAGCTCTTTATGGTCTACATCAAGCTCTTAGAGCTTGGTATGAGACACTTTCTTCTTTTCTGATGGAAAATGGTTTCAGGAGAGGTACCATAGACAAAACATTGCTTTACAATGGACCAATGAGTGACTTATGTTAGTCTAAGTGTATGTGGTTGTATTATTTTTGAGTTCTACATAGAGGTCTATGTGTACAGGAATTTGAAGAATGTTTTATTTTGCACAGGATTACTAAAATGGGTTCAATGGGTAAACTCACATCTTTTTGGGGAAACTCACATTCTTTTTAGGACTGCAGGTGAAGCAACAACCTGATGGAATCTTTATTAGTCAAGACAAGTATGTTGTTGACATCTTAAAGAAGTTTTCAAAACAGCTACTACTCCTATTGAGTCTAATAAGTCTCTGGTCAAGGACGAAGATGGCGAAGATGTAGATGTTCATGTCTACAGATCTATGATTGGTTCCCTAATGTATTTGACTGCATCAAGGCCATACATCATGTTTGCTGTCTGTGCCTGTGTTAGATTTTAAGTCACTCCAAAAGCTTCACACTTAAATGCAGTAAAAAGGATTTTTAGGTATCTCAAACATCAACCCAAATTAGGTTTATGGTATCCTAGGGATTCACTTTTTGAACTTGAAGCTTACTCAGATAGTGATTATGGAGGAGCCAGTCTTGACAGAAAATCAACAACAGGTGGATGTCAATTTCTTGTTAGAAGATTGATATCTTGGCAATGCAAGAAGCAGACTATTGTGGCAAATTCTACTACTGAGGCAGAATATGTTACAGCGGCTAACTGTTGTGGGCAAGTATTATGGATACAAAATCAAATAATGGATGATGGTTTTAATTTCATGAACACCAAAATCCATATTGATAATGAGAGCACTATAAGTGTTATCAAGAATCCTGTTGCTCATTCAAGGACCAAGCATATTGAGATTCGTTTCCATTTTATAAGAGATTGTTATGAGAAGAGACTGATAGAGGTTATCAAGATTCACACAGATTCTAATGTTGCAGACCTTCTCACCAAAGGATTTGATGTCACAAGATTTAACTTTTTGGTGGTTAGCATTGGATTATTGAATCTGTAGCTACAATTGAGGGGAGGCAAGATGCATTGTTGTACAGTTTGTATAGAATGTTATGTGAGCAGATAGATTTTGCCAATGGTGATGTCTTTCATTTAGTTATTTGGGTTCTAGAGAGTCATTAGAGAGAGATATGGATGGTACTGCAGAGTTTTTGTTGTCAAACTTGTTCGATTTTTGGTTAACAAAAGTTAGTACCGACAGGCTTAAAGTTAGTACCGACAGGCAAAGTTTGTACCGCTATAAAGCCGTTAGAGAAAATACCGGTAGGGGTCTAGAGTGTAATTTTTGGTGGTTTCTTCGCCATTGGGGATGCTACTACTATAAATACCCATCTCAATTACAAAATTGATCCTTCTTAGCTCTATTAATCAATTTCAATTGACAAACCCTAATTATTCATAACCGACGATTAACAAAATCAAATAAATGATGGCTAGTTTTAAATTCTGTTCTAAGCACAATATGGTGGCCTATTTGGAAAAGACGGATGGGAATACAGAGTTTCATCAAATTATGGGCTTTCTCACACGCAATTCAATTTATTATGCACTCACTGTAAGTCCCATAGTCTCAACTTCGTTTGTTGAACAGTTTTGGATGACTGCTAAGTCTAGAACAATCATCAACATTAGTTATATAGATGCCACAGTTGCTGGCAAGCCTGTAACTATCTCAGAGGCATCAATAAGAAGTGATCTTCTTTTTTGATGATGCTGATGGGATAGATTCTTTGAATAATCAGGCTATATTTGATAATATTCAGCTAATGGGGTATGAGGGAGACCTGAATACCTTAAATTTTAACAAAGCCCTCTTTTCACCCAAATGGGATTTTTTTTTCATACCATGAATCACTATATTAGTTCTAAAAGCACCTCTTGGGATCAAATTCCCACTAATATTGCCACAACAGTAATTTGTTTAGCGCATGATACGACACTTGGATGCAACTAAGAAGTTTGTAATGTATCCAAGATTTTTACAAATCTTTTTGAGCAATCAGTTAAAAGATGTACCTGTCCCCTTGGACCACTTTCCAGTCCTAACCCTAACTAAAAAGGTCTTGACATTTATGGTTAAAAAGGGTAAGAACTTTTCAGGGAAGGTTACACCTTTATTTGATTCTATGTTGGTTCAACAAACAGAGGATAAGGATGAGGCTTCAGAAAGACCATCTGATTCCTAACCCATACCCTCTCCTCCTCACCCAAGTGAAGACCAACCTCAGATACAGCCTGACCCTTCTCCTAGACCTTCCCCTTCTATAGCTATTCCTGATTCCAATCCAAAGGTTTCTGGTGGGAACCATGGAGGTCAGTCATCCAATGATGCATCCTTGTTGGGAATTATATTTGAGTTGATAAGACAAAACACGAATGAAACAAGATGGAAACAAAAGGACCAAAGTCGTCAT
>BQNB010106198.1:3665-23440 GCA_026074375.1 Tanacetum coccineum | reverse complement strand
CAAGTATGTATTGCCACTTTATTCAAGGCACAGTAAATATTCATCTGTGTATAAAACAATGATTACAATTACTTTAAGTTCCTGACACCGAAACCTTAACCACAATTCATGTTGTTACGTGTTGTTACCATGTGGGTGCCTCTTCCCAAAGATATGCTGGGTGCCTCTTCCCAAAGACCTACTGGGTGCCTCTTCCCAAAGACCTATTGGGTACCTCTTCCCAAAGACATGTTGGGTGCCTCTTCCCAAAGATATACTGGTTTAACGGTTACTTAGACAATAGATATAAGTTCAAAGTAATTTCCATGTAAAAGCAAGCAATGTGTTTTGTCCCTAAATAAATAATTGAGTATTGTATCTCATCGCGAGATATATAAATGAGTATATAAACCGATTTGTAATTAACCATGTAAATGCATTTGCAAACAAGCATGTTCTCACCCCAAAAATATATGTAAAACAAGTAAAACATGGGGGGCTATAAACTCACATCGATGTTGTAGAACGATTGGTAGAAACGCACATAGTAAGCACAGCACAAACGAAAACCGGAACGGCTCGACCAAGTAGTTGCGGTTTATCTTAACGGCTAAGACCCACTAGCCTAGGATAATGTATTTGGGTTTTCCGATGGATAGTCACGTCAACGCGACACGTTAATAAAAGATTTAGATTCGAAGTTGTAATAGTTTGGTGGTTGGTTAAATAAAATAAATCAAAAAGTAACGCAAAGTATGTAATATATTCCGTATATATTACATATGAAAAATAAACAATTATATAACTCATACCGTGAATCATATAACAAAGACAAACAATCCAAAGATTAATGTGAAGTATATAATACTTTGCAAGTATTATATAAGAAGTGTGAGTAAATAATTAAACCAAATAGTTTGACACGTTTTTGGAGATCACCACTTAATTAAATAAAAAGCTCTTGCATAGATGTAAACGTACGTTTTAAGGTTACAAATTATGTTAAACGATGTTTGTAAAGCTTTTACAACAATTATGATGTTATCTTCTAGTTGACAATTATAAAATATAAAATAATATTTTATAAATTCATATTTCGTTTCCTCGACGGGTTGTGGCTAAAATAGTGGTCTCATTGTAAAAGTATAGTTTTCGTTCGCTTGTTGGGTTATTGTATAATACAAATTAATAATCTTAAAACTATATAACTTCGTCCTTTTATCGGGTTTCTAAGATAATAGAAATTATAATGAAAATTATTAAGTATAGTGGTTTATAGATTTTTCGGCATAATCTATTCGTTTATACAACGATTCCCATTTTTACAAAACTAAATGTTTTCCCATTTTCAATCAATCCACGTTGCAAAGTATCCATGTTTTAATATATATTTAACTAGACAAATTAATTACCAAAGGTAAGCAAAACCAAACACACTGACTGTTGTACCAAACGTCCCCTGCTGGCAACAAACCAGCGAAACAAACACACCCTTACGGGCTGTTACACGCAGATCCAAACGCACCCTAAAGGCTCCAAAACACAAAAACGAAAATAATGTATAACACATTTATTTAACTAATACCACCATTGAATCCGGTTTTAATATATATAAAATCTTGATATATTTTTAATAGTCAATTTATATAAACCAAACGCACCCTATGTTGAAAATTGTCAAACCAAACGCACTCTTACGGTGTTTCTACTCACCCAAACACACCCCTAATGATTTGTAGCTCACCCAAACACACCCCTAAGATATTTCTGTTAAACCAAACGCACCCCTTGGTGCTTCTCTTAAACCAAACGCACCATGTATGGCTGTTAACAGCAAACCAAACGCACCCTAAAGCTAGTGAACCTAGATCCAAACACCCCTATACGATTATTACAACCCAAACGCACCCTTTTGTGCTTATGATAACCCAACCGCACCCTTTTGGGTTTGTTTTTAGAACCAAACGCACCCTTATGGTGCTAAGACAAACCACACGCACCCTTATGTTGGCTGAGGACGAAACCAAACGCGCCCTTGGCAGTTACACAGCCAAACCAACGCACCCTTTTGGTGGTGAACAAGGCCAACGCACCCTTGGTGCTATTTTCATAACCAAACGCACCCTATGGTGACTAAGGAAACCAACGCACCCTTATTGGTGGCTGGTGATGTGGTGGTGATGGTGGTTTGAAGATGATGATGTGGTGGGGGTGGTGCTCGGTGGTGGTGACGAGGTGACGATGGGGATGGTGGTGCGTGGTGTTGGTGATGATGGTGACGGGGTGCAGATGATGATTGGTTAGGTGGATCTATGGTGTGGTATGGTAGAGATGGCGTGGTGATGATGGCATGGTGATGGCAGCCGACGGCGGCAGGTGGCCGGAATCGGCGCCGGAAAAAGGGAGGAGAGTGTTAGGGTTTGTGTATAAAAAAATGAAGTGAAACCCTAAATATTTATCTATATATACTTGAATCTCTAAAAGAAAAATGACAAGTCTATAATAGTATAAGGTTGGTGTTGTAAATATTACCACAGGGACCAAAAGTGTAATTTTTGTTAAATAACGGTTCGAGACTCGTTTAGGCTAGTTAACGATCGGATCAAAACACGAAAATTACGCCGTTGCGTTCAGAATAATTTTTCAATAAAAACGAGTATTCACTCGACTAATTTTCATAAACGTTTTATAAAATTTATTTAAAACGTTTATTATTTATTTGTATATTACTGATAAACTTTGTCCGTAAAATGATCTTTTACTTGAATATTTGCGTCTTTAACAAACGTTACTGAATAAAATGATAAATAATTTATTAAATATTTTTATTTAATAAAAAGTGTTAATTAAATATAATTTAATTATTTTCATGTCGGTACGCGTTGTTCTTGTTTCTAAAATCTTGCGAGGGTATTTCGGTCATTTTTTGCTTGTTTCCGGGTCTCGGGCAAAACTAAAAAGTTGTCCGGAATGTCGTTTTACATCTAATTGCTTTAGAGTCCGAGTTGTGAAAACGTGATTAACGGGTCGTTTTTTATAAGTCAACTTATGAATAACATATATCTTTTTCGTTTTCAAGTCAAATAAGTTAAAAATAACTTTGCACGTGTGAGATATATAATAATAAATATGATTTATTATTTAACTATGTTCTGGAAAATTACCGGTTACGCGGTAATCATTTTTATGTGACAATAAAAGTCAAAAAGTCAAGAAGTCAATTCGGACACGAAAAGTCAAAGGGTAAAATAGTCATTTAAAATTTCAAAATTTGCCAGTTGTTACACCTTAACAGCTTTAAAATTATTTCCCTTAACAGCATTAACTACTGCTTTTGGCCTAGCAGTATTAAATTTTTTACCCCTAACAATATTAACCCTTTGATTAATATTACTGTTTTTAAATGTTGTGTTCTTATGAATGGGCCTCTTAACAGTTGAATGTGCTATTTTAGAAAGATATGACATTGGTCTAGCAGCATTCACTGTTGTTTTTGAGTGAGCAATATTAACTTGTCTAGCAGTATTAATTGATACTAAACCAGACTTCATTAGTACTGCTCTTGGAACTAAGTTCTTTTTAGCACAGGGGTGAGTCTTTTTAGCAAAGTTTTGATGATTCACCCTTTGAGAATTGTTCCAATTTCTTTGATTGCCTCTTGGACTGTGAGTGTTTTGCCTATGTTGCTCAACTTGTTTAACAGTTTTCCTAGCAGTTTTTTCTTGTTGTTTAGATTTGACAAACTCTTTCTTAACAATACTAGGCCTAACTATTTTCTTTTTAGTTTTAGGCTGAGACACATCCTCTTCCTCATCATCTGACACCCATTCTTCAATAATTGGGGCATCATCATTCTTCCTAACTACCTTAGGCTCTTCTTCACTAGACATAGCTTTACAGTTCTCAACTACAGGCTCATTAACAAACTCATCTAAACCAGTAAAAGACAAGTCAGGTGTTGGAGGCATGAAATTTCCTGTGTAGGGAGGTGGAACTGCATTATAATTTTCATAGCCTAAACCTTTCTTGCAATTGTCAACTATCTGACACTCTATGAGCTTGTTTAAACTTTTAGATGCATGTTCAAATTTATCTACATTAAGTTGAATGCCATCTTTTTCTTTTTGAACTATTTCAAGCTTCTTCCTAAGCTCTCTAATAGTTATTTCTCCTATATGAATTTCAAATTTTAAGCCCTTAATATCTTGTAAATAAATAGACTCATTTGCTTTATAAACTTCAAGTTTTTCTTCCACTGACTCTAAACCTGTCTTATAACCTAGAACCATTAACTCAGATTTCTTTAAATCTTTTAATAGTTGATCATTTTGAGATTTAAGAAGTTCAACAATTTCCAAACAAGATTTTGAACAAATAGAATCATTAGATACCTCTAGACTTGAAGATGAGAAAGCCATGAGTGCATAATTAGGCCCTTCCTCTGCCTGATCACTCCAGTCATATCCACCAAGACCATCACATGACACCAAAGCTGTGGAAGTAGATATTTCCACAGGCACACTCCTTCTTGAGCTTTCCTTGTTCTTGTTATCTTAATTTCTTGGAGCTCTGCACCCCTAGCAAAATGTCTTCTCTTGTAGCAGTTGTAGCACTCCACTTTGGACTTATCAAAACCAATAGTCTCATTGCTATTAACAATAAGCTTCCTTCCAGTATTCTTCAAAAACATTCTTGCCCTCATAGTCAACATGGACATTTGCCATCTCAAATCCATCTCTTCCATGTCATCTAGATGGATTTGTTGCAAGTCCTCATGTACAAGTTGAGGACTATTTGGTTGACTAGAAAAGAATGCACAAATAACAGCATCACTCAAGTTATCAATATTTGTAGAGTTAGCAGCATTAACTTGAGTGCTAACATTAGAAACTCCATAAGCAGTATTAACTGCTTCATTAGTGCTGCTAGTGTTGTTATTTGAAGAGGACACAAAAGCCATGTTCTGTGTGCTTGAACTTGAGCTAGACATCCCAAGTTGAGGACTATTTGGAGGACTAGCAAAGAATGAACAATTAAAGCATACCCCCCCCCCCCCCCCCCCCCCCCCCCCCCCCCCCCCCCCCCCCCCCCCCCCCCCCCCCCCCCCCCCCCCCCCCCCCCCCCCCCCCCCCCCCCCCCCCCCCCCCCCCCCCCCCCCCCCCCCCCCCCCCCCCCCCCCCCCCCCCCCCCCCCCCCCCCCCCCCCCCCCCCCCCCCCCCCCCCCCCCCCCCCCCCCCCCCCCCCCCCCCCCCCCCCCCCTCTCAAGTTATCAATATTTGTAAAGTTAGCAGCATTAACTTGAGTGCTAGTAGTAGAAACTCCATGAGTAGTATTAACTGCTTCATTAGTGCTGCTAGTATTGTTATTTGAAGAGGGCACAAAAAGCTCACGTTCTGTTGTACTTGAACTTGAGCTAGACGTCCCTTTCAACTTATGTTCATACTCCTGAGGTTGTTGTAGAGATCATCCATGCTTATTGTATCCAAATCAGCTTTATTCCTCTACACAAAAGCATGTGTGTTCCACTCAGGTGATAAACTTCTTAATAACTTTTGATTAACATCTTCTTGTAAAAGATTTTCATCCAAAAGCTCCAACTGACTCACAAGGTTTTGAAGCCTATCAAAAGTTTGATCATGCATCTCTGAGGCTTTTGAAGCCTATCAAAAGTTTGATCAAGCATCTCTGAGCTTGGAGCAGTGAAGTTTTCATATTGCTGCTTTAAGAGATTCCTTTGAGTCTTCTTTGTAGCTGCATTCCTACCAAATCTCTTTTCAATAGCTTCCAGCAACTTCTTAGCATCCTTTATAGAGTTAAACTTTAAATGATGTTTATTAGGAATGCCCATCATTAAAGTACTTCTAGCTTTCATCTCTAATCTTCTCTAAGCCTTTTCTTTAGTAGTTGTAATAGGTATCTCTGTCATAACTCCTTCCATATTTTTTGCTTTTAGCCAGGTTGCACCATTCTCTATGACTTCCCACAGTTCATAGTCTATCATCTGGATATATTATTCAATCCTTATCCTCTATATCTCATACTTACCGGGTTTGAGCATGGGAACTTTGGATGCAGCCACCATGTGTGCAGAATCTTGATCCATATCTTTTAGCAAAAACAGGTTCTGCTTATTCACAACTTCTCAACATGCTCTGATACCACTTGTTGATCCCACTTCAATAGATTGAATTCTTTAATCTTGTTTAAGGTTTAGTTATATTAGATAAATCTAACATAACTATAATAGAAACTGTTTTTGAATGTATTAAAGATTATGCAAAATATAATCATTAATATTAAGAAGAATTAATAATGAAACAGTAATTCAATGAACATACAATTCAATAAATAAGCTCCAATATTATTAATGATAATAATACAAATACTCTCAAAGTATTAGGGTTACAAAGACCTTTAAGCTATGAATAATACGTTTAATAATACTTCAAAAGATTGATAAAAAGATATTAAACTCTATGCCCTAGAACCTTCTTTTATACACCAAGGAGCCCTAGTCGGCTTACAATACTTTCCTAAGTATCCATAATCTTTTCTATTAACAAATAACTTAATACATATCATATAAGCAGTACTAACAAAAAAATAGTACTAACTTATTAACCTTAGCATCATTAACTTATCTCTGAGCAGTCTTAACCTTGAGCAGTACTAATATTTACTAGCAGTAGTAACTTTGTACTAGCAGTAGTAAACACTTAGCATATTTTCACTAGCAGTACTAATATGCACTAGCAGTAGTAACTATGTACTAGCAGTAGTAAACACTTAGCATATTTTCTTTGAAGTTCATGAGCAACACTAAATCCAGCTAAGCAGCATTAACATCAAACATGAGCAGCATTAATTCAAACAACATCAAGAAGACTTTTAATTCTAACAATCCTCTCCTAAACTTGATATTCTTCTTCAAAATCATCAAGTTTATTCATTTAAAGCTTCGTTTCCAACATCATTGAAAGTGTAGATGGTGTAAGAGGATACTTCTTCTCTACCAACATATAAATTTGCACATGTTGCATCCTCAAGGAATGTACTCTATAGGAGTCATACAGCTTCAAATTCAACACTTTGTAGTCTTGTTGATTCTTCTATACTTTATCTTCTATATGTGGTTCAAACATTGTTTTCAAATCACCCCATAATATCGAATCCAAGTCTTCCACTGGTCTTGTTGACTCATATTTAGCTTTTACCAACTTGTACAAATCTTCTAAATCTTCCCTATTAAAACTTTTAAGCATGTGACTAAAGATCATGTACATTTGAGACTTCCCACCAGCTCTCATTATTTGATAATAGCTTTTTCTTCCTTCTTTGTGAATCTTCCAACCAACAATACTTGGAGACTTAACAGCCAAAGGTATAGCATCAATTGCTACTTCTTCTTCATCTGGAATTATTTGCATTCTCTATTTAAGCTTTGTTGTTTCTTTGTCATCTTCCACCTTTTGCTTCTTTGTACTCTCTTGTACCAGCTCTGTTCCTGTTCTTTTTTCTTTGCCTTCCACCAACTCTGTTCTAAAGTCTTTAAAGGTATTTACCCTTTTAAATGCTCTGTCAAACATCTCTTGGATAGAATCAAACTCTTTCAACTTTAAATCTTTAAGCTTGTATCCTTCCATGTTCTTTAGGTAAGTACACATAATCTTTCTCTAGTGAGCTTTTGTTGGTGGTTTGTTTCTTTTCTCTTCTGCTCTTTTAGCTGCAAAATGCTTTCTTCTTTTCTCTAAGAGTTGTTGAAATAATGTAGCCTTTTCTTTAATAGACAAGTCTTCTTGTTCTTGTGCTTGCATTTTTTTTCCAATTGATGATCATCATCAATCTTTGCCTGTATATCATCTCATGTTTCAATCAAGGCAATATTGGCTTCTTCTTCTTTTTCAGCTTTCTCTCTTGTAAGTCTTTCTTCTTCATTCATAATTCAGATTGTAGATTTAAAGCTGATTTCGTTCTTCTAGTTTATTGGTTATGTGTCTTTTTTGGCGTCTCAGGGGGTGGGGGAGGGGGCGGGGGGAGGCCGGGTGGGGGGGGGTTGGGGTGTGGAGGGGGTAGTGGGTGGTAGCTGTAGGTTAAGTTTTTCTCTTTGCTTTTTCGCTTTTGTTTGTGTTATTGCTGTTTCTTTTTCTTTTCTTTTTGTTTTCTTTTTTCTTTTTTCTTTTCCTTCTTTTTTTTTTTATTATTACTTCTTTAATATCCTTTAACGTTGTCACCTGTGATTGTTGTGAAGATATTGTTGTTGTAGATTCACCCAGCTCTTGTATAACAATCCCTTTCTTCTTGGGCTTTGTACTTTTCATTTCTTTAAGTGCTTGAGCCAAAGTAATATCATCGATAGTATCAATTATAGCAGTAGTTGTTGTATCAGCACTAACAGTTGTTACAGCACTAACTATATCACCAGCAGCACTAACCTGAGTAGCATCAATAATTAGCTTAGCAGTGTTAATAACTTTAACTACTTCTTCAGCAACTTCCTAATCAGCAGAAACATTCATATCATGAACACTAACCAGGGTAATTTCTTCATCTGCATCAATAGATCAATCTCCACTGTTGCGAGCATCCTCACTCCTAAAAACTTTCTTCATCCTCAGAGGATTCTACCCTTAGCACCCCTCCTCACCCCCTACACAATTGAGTCTTATGTCTCAAACCAACTTTGTATAATCTCTTCAGCCTATGAGTTCTTGACCTTATTTTCTTTTCAAGCTTCTTAACCCTCCTTTTCAAACTAGCAAATTCATTATCATTGAAGTCGGTCTGTATCTTCTCCCAATTAAGAACCCTGGTTTTGTAAAGTGGTACATAGTGCCATTCAATTCATCAAGTTTTAAGTCTGTCCTCTCAATTAAAAGGTATGTTTCCTCTTGCTTAGCAGTGGAATTATTAGATGTTTTGGATACATTCTCAAACCTGTTTGATCAATAGTATTCCCCCACTTGGTTTCTTGGACTGGACCACCACCTGGAATTAGTTCTTAGGAACTAGATTCATTAGGTGTGCCATTGGATTTAGGTCTTATCTCTGTTACCATTGTCATGCTCTGCTTCTAAGCTAGAATCAGTAGTGGCATCCCTCACCAAACTATCACCCAACTCTTTATGGACAGCCTCATCTTCAACACTTTCAATAGGATCACTAGGCTAAGGTACCTGAGTGTCCTTTATTTTAAGCTTCCTAGGATTTTATGTCTTTTGAGGTTGAGTAGATGGTTGAATAAAAGTGGGTATGTGATGGGGATCAGTTGGAATTGCTGAACCTTCACCTATTTGTGATTGGTTTTGTACCACCATTGTTTGAAATAAAGGTGTTACTCTACCAGAAAAATCTTTGCATATTCTTCTCATGTTTCCAAAAATCTTTTTAGTGTGATAGGGTACAATATAAATTCTCTTATGAGTTAGCAGCCCATCAGATTGTTTGTCTAAAAGTATTTGTACAAACCTTGGATACATCAAAAATTTAGCTTGTTTACTATCCAAGTTTCTAATCATACTATCAAAAATCAATTTTGAAAAGTTAAATTTATGGTTTGTGGCTAAGCAGATAATGGCAGATGCCATAGTACTACTAAACTCATTTCATGCAATAGTCTTTGGACTTAGACACTGTAAAATAGTATGAATTAGAAATTTCCATTGTGGGGAAAAGAATGGTTTATAAAAAGTTAGTTTTTGTGAAATTTTCTCATACCCCATCAATGTAATTTGTTCAAAAATGGTAGAATTTGGTAAACAATCAATACCTTCCTCATCTGCTAGTTGAAGATCTCTTCTAACAGATGATTTAGTAATGATTATCTTCTTGCCATCTACTAGGGCATGTAACTGTTCTTCCCCATTGATAGTTTTGGCCTTGACAGTAGACCAGAACTGTTCAATGCAAGAAATATATATAGTAGGATTAACCGTTAATGCATACCTTATAGGATGTGCATTCAAAAAATCCACAACTTGTTCAAACCCATCACTCTCTGTGGGTTTAGACACAAATACGACCATATTATGAGTATCTGCAAACTTTAGACTCGCCATTTATGTTGGGTTTTGATAATGGATGATAAAATTAAGTTAGGGTTTGTAATTAGAGAGTGTATGACAGAATGAAATCGATTAAATGATTGATTGAAACCCTTGATCGAAGTATTTATGAAAAATACCCTCAACAACCCAGCAGTATTAACTCAGCAGTAGTAAGTTATGCCTAGCAGCATTAACTTTGAGTCACCAGCATTAACTCTAATTCCATTCAAAACAACATTCTCATCATCAATCTAACACTTTTCTTTGCTTTTCCTGCAAAATGTTAGTCCAAAAACCAAGAAAACACAAACCATAGCAATTTTTACAATTATCACATTATTAATTATACCTATCAATATTAAGTATAACTAACAGTAGAAACTCAACAGTATGAAGTATAACCAGCTGTACTAATTATACTTAACAGCAAAAACTTTTAATGATATGAATAACATGAATAACAGTACTAATTCATACAAAAGATCTACAAAAACATAAAGAGATAAAAGACTTTAAAATTTAGCATTCTAATACTAGCAATCAAATATTGAAATTTACTTACATCAAAAGCTTTTGTAAGCAAATCTGCAACATTCTTGTCAGTATAGATTTTGACCATTTGAATCAATTTCTTTTCATTATAATCTCTAATAAAATGATGTCTGGTCTCTATATGCTTTGTTTTTAAATGAAAAACAGGATTTTTAATTATGCAAATAGTACTGTTATTGTCAATAAAGATCTTGGTATGCATAAAATTGTACCCATAATCAAGTAGTTGATTCTGAATCCAAAGCACTTATCCACAACAACTTGAAGCAGCCACATACTCAACTTCTGTTGTGGAATTTGCAACTATTGTTTGTTTCTTGCACTGCCATGATATTAATCTACATCCAAGGATTTGACAACCTCCTATTGTAGACTTCCTATCCAATTTGCTCTAGCATAATCACTATCAGTGTATGCTACCAAATCAAAAGGAGAATCTTTTAGATACCAAAGGATTAATTTTGGTTGACCTTTTAAGTACCTAAAAATCCTTTTTACAGCATAAAGATGTGAAACCTTTAGATTGACTTAGTATCTAGCACAGGCACACACTGCAAACATGATGTCAGGTCTTGAAGATGTAAGATACATCAATGAACCAATCATTGACCTATACATATGAACATCTACTTCTTCACCATCTTCATCCTTGAGCAGAGGCTTTTGAGTTCCCATTGGTGTGCTTGCAGTCTTGACTTCTGTAAACCCAAATTTCTTTAAAATTTTAGCAACATATTTATCTTGACTAATAAATATGCTATCCTTCTTCTGCTTCACTTGTAATCCCAAGAAGAATGTAAGTTCTCCCATAGAACTCATCTGAAATTTCTCATGTATCAACTTCTCAAATGCAATGCATAGCTCCTTCTTTGTTGAACCAAAGATGATATCATCCACATAAACTTAGACCAGCAAAATATCACCTTTGTATCTTTTGATGAATAAGGTCTTATCAATTTTCCCTCTTTGAAACCCATTGTCCAACAGATATGTTGACAAGGTTTCATACTAAGCTCTAGGAGCTTGATGTAGTCCATACAATGCTTTTTCAACCTTGTATACTCTATCAGGAAAGTTTGGATCTTCAAATCCTGGTGGTTGACATACATACACCTCTTATTCAATCTTCCCATAGAGAAAAGCACTTTTTACATCCATGTGATACACCATAAAATCTTTAAATGAAGCATAAGCTAAAAATAACTTAATTGCTTCAGTTCTTGCAACAGGGGCAAAGACTTCATCATAGTCAATCCCTTTTTCTTATGTGTATCCTTGAGCAACCAGTCTTGCTTTATTTCTTATCACAATTCCCCTTTCATTCTTTTTATTCCTAAAAACCCATTTAGAGCCTATAGCCCTTTTTCTATTTGGTAAATACACTAAAGTCCAAACTTCTTGTAACTTGAATTGTAGAAGCTCTTCCTGCATAGCCTCTATCTAGCTTGGATCCTTCAATGCATGAATTACCTTTTTGGGTTCTTCCTGTGATAAAAAGCAAGCAAACAAGCAGTTTTGAAGGTCTTTATGGTTTGTTCTTTGTTAAATAGTACTAACAAACCCATGTTCCTCTAAATTCTTTAACATCTTTCCTGTTTGTGTAGTTGATTGCAAATCTCCAATCACTTGATTAAGAGGACGATCTTTATGAATTCTTATAGTTGAATTCGGACTGACTTGGATTGTTTTATCCAAATTGTTCATGTCAGCCACTGCACCATCATCTTCATCATCTCTTAAGAAGTCAAATATGCTATCATCTTCCAAAGCAGGCATATTTGGATCACATGGAAGTTCAATGCTTGTTTTTCCACCAACATCATTAACCTTATTTGTGCCAACAACATTAACAGTTGAACTAACAGTATTAACATTATCAGCAGTATTAACATTGTTAGTGCTGTTAACATTATCTTCCTTCTCTTGATCTTTATATTCACTATCTTTTCTTGGATCTTCATCAACCTTCCTTCCATCATCACTTGAAGGTTTGGATCCATCATTATGAAAACTCTTTGGATCTTGGGAATATGGTGGATCAGCAGTCCATAATGGTAGCAAAATGTAATCTTTGACAGGTTCTGTCTCCTTTCTAGCTTGACCTGCATTATCACTTGCTTTTGTACCTGCAAAATCATTAGACTGTGTACCTGCAACAATTGGCTCATAATTCATTATTCTTGTTAGTGCATCAATATCAAATAGCCAATCTGGTCCACTACCTACAACATTAGGTATACTTTTACTAAACCTAATATGCAAGTTTTCTTCCACTATCCTTGTTCTACTATTGAATACTCTAAAGTAGGGGTGTTATCGGGTCAGGTTATCGGGTTATCGGGTCTTATCGGGTCGGGTCATATCGGGTTTTGATTTTTGAAAACTCACCCGAAACCCGACCCGATAAGTAATCGGGTTATCGGGTTCGGGTCTTATCGGGTCGGGTCTTATCGGATCGGGTGCTTCGGGTTATCGGGTTGACCCGACAACATTTTTTTTTGCAAATAATAAAATACCTGTTAAAAAAATATAATAAAAGATGAAGAAAATTAAATAGACTTGATACAACTGAATTTTTAGTGGAAATCTTGATCTCAAACTTTAGACTTTCACATGTTCAAAATGGTACTATGGAAATTTATTAGACTTGATACATGAATTTCTAGTGGATAATCTTGATCCAATAGTTGACATTAAATGTCATCGGCTGTCACATAATGGCATATTGCTTCATTTTTAAAATTTGGAATGCAGTGTGACTAGAAACTTACTCTATATGAAATGTTAAAAACCAATATATTTTATAGATAATTTGTACGTTATTCTAAATCTTCTTAAATGATGCATGGAACTTGTTTTTTTCTTGAATTATGTATGATTTTGGCCAATAGATTATGATTTGCAGTTGCAAATCTTTCCAACCCGATAGCATTTCGAACACACAGATAACAAACATTGGGCTAGGATAGTTGGGCTTAAAAAAAAAATTCGGGTCTTATCGGGTTGACCCGATAACCCGATAGCATTTTTTTGTTAACCCGAACCCGACTCGATAATACTATCGGGTTATCGGGTTTGGGTCAAAATAACCCGACAAGAAATTTTGACCCGATAAGACCCGACCCGATAAGCCTTATCGGGTTCGGGTTCGGGTTCGGGTCGGGTCAACCCGATCCGATTGACACCCCTACTCTAAAGGCTTTACTATTCAAAGAGTATCCAACAAATAAACCTTTATCAACCTTACCATCAAATTTGCCTAAGTGATCTATGGTATTGAGAATGGTAACAGGACACCAAAATGGTCTCATAAATCTTAAAGTTGGTGTTCTACCATGAAAAAGTTCATATGAGGTCTTGTTATGAGGCTTAACTACTAACACTCTATTTTGCACATAGCAATTAGTATCCTATTCCTTCTCTCAGCAACTCCATTTTGTTGAGGAGTTCTAGCTACACTAAATTGTCTTAAAATACCCTTCATCTCACAAAACTGATTCATTTCTCTGTTCTTGAACTCAGTTCCATTATCACTTCTAATCACCTTAACCTTGTGATCTACTAGATTTTCTATCCCAGTTATAAAGGACTTAAGAATGACACTAGTCTCATCGTTAGTAGCTAGAAAGAAAACCCATGTAAACCTACTGTAATCATCTGTGACAACAAGGCAATACATTTTCTTCTTAAGGCTTTTTACAAATATTGGACCAAACAAGTCCATATGCAACAAATGTAAAGGAAGATTGATTGAGTTCTCTATTTTGGACTTACAAGAGGCTCTATGTTGCTTTCTCTTTTGACAAGCAACACATGTTTGATCATTTTCAAAAAGTTTGGAAGGTAAATCTCTTACAAGACTTCCCTTAACCAATTTATTCATGGTTTTAAAATTTAAGTAACCTAGCCTTCTATTCCAAAGTTAAGATTCATCGGATGTGGCTTTTGCAAAAAGGCAAGTTAACCTCCTTTAGGAACTATGTTCTTTAAATCAACACTATACATATGGTTCTTTCTAGGAACTCTAAGTAAAACTTGACTTTCATTAATTAACTTAAATTTTGGAGATAAAACAATACATTTAGTGTCATTAAAAAGAACACTATTCTTTTTATCACACATTTGTGAGACACTAAAGAGATTAAAATTTAACTCTCTCACAAAATACATATTTTCAAAATCTAGATTACCAGTTTTAATGGTACTTTTTCTATGATTTTCCCTCCTTTGGGGTTCCCTCCAAAAGCAACATATCCTCCATCTCTCTCTTCATAGTCTGTATGATAGGACATGTTCCCTGTCACGTGCCTTGAGCATCCACTATCAATCACTCCTTGATCCTGTAAATCTATTTGTGGATTTCCCTACACATTAGATAAGAAAATCAGTTTCTTTTGGGGACCCAAGCCATCACTAACTTGGATCTGCCTTGTGCATCAATATAATCAAACTTTTTTTAGGGTGATTGATGCACTGTTGTGTTTAGAAACATGGTCTAAAACTTTATGCTTTGGTTTCCAAACCCAACAAGCTAAGGCCTAACACAAATTAAAATTATTCCCTTAACAACATTACCTACTGCTTTTGGCCTAACATTATTAAATTTTTTACCTAACATTTTGAACCCTTTGATAATATTACTGTTTTTAAATGCGTGTTCTTATGATTGGGCCTCTTAAACAGTTGAATGTGCTTGTTTTAGAAGATACGACTTGGTTTCTAGAATCATTCATGTTGTTTTTGATGTGAGCAACATTAAATTGTCTAGCAGTATTAACCCAAGACTGTGTTGTTGAAATATTTTGTCTAGCAGATTAATTGATACTAAACAAGTCTTCATTAGTATGCTATTGGAACCAGTTCTTTTTAGCACAGGGGTGAGTCTTTTTAGCAAAGTTTTGATGATTCACCCTTTAAGCATTGTTCCAAACAGGTTTTACTTCCTTTTTGTGATTTTGAAACTTTTTTGATGTTTATTGCAATCAACCTGCAAATGATCAAAGCTTCCACACACATAATAGGCCTTATTAAACATCTTAAATTGGCTTCCAAGGTTTTTGAGACCTCATATTGTTCAATTTCTTGATTGCCTCTTGGACTGTGAGTGTTTTGCCTATGTTGCTCAACTTGTTTTATAGTTTTCCTAGCAGTTTTTTCTTGTTGTTTAGATTTGGACTACTATCTTTTTACCTATAGGCCTAATAGTTTTCTTTTTAGTTTTAGGCTGAGACACATCCTCTTCCTCATCATCTGACACCTATTCTTTAATACTTAGGGTATCATCATACTTCCTAACTATCTTAGGCTCTTCTTCACTAGACATAGCTTTATAGTTCTCAACTACAGGCTCATTAACAAACTCATCTAAACCAGTAAAAGACAAGTCAGGTGTTGGAGGCATGAAATTTCCTGTGTAAGGAGGTGGAATTGCATTATAATTTTCATAGCCTAAACCTTTCTTGCAATTATCAACTATCTGACACTCTATGAACTTGTTGAAACTTTTAGATGCATGTTCAAATTTATCTACATTAAGTTGAATGCCATCTTTTTCTTTTTGAACTATTTCAAGCTTCTTCTTAACCTCTCTAATAGTTATTTCTCCTATATGAATTTAAAATTTTAAGCCCTTAATATCTTGTAAATAAATAGACTCATTTCCTTTATAAACTTCAAGTTTTTCTTCCACTGACTCTAAACCTGTCTTATAACCTAGAACCATTAACTCAGATTTCTTTAAATCTTTAGTTGATCATTTTGAGATTTAAGAAGTTCAACAGTTTCCAAACAAGATTTTGAACAAATAGAATCATTGGATACCTCTGAGTCAGGACTTGAAGATGAGAAAGCCATGAGTGCATAATTAGGCCTTTCCTCTGCCTGATCACTCCAGTCATATCCACCAAGACCATCACATGACACCAAAGCTGTGAAAGTAGATGTTTCCACAGGCACACTCCTTCTTGAGCTTTCCTTGTTCTTGTTGTCTTGATTTCTTGGAGCTCGCATCCTAGCCTAAACATCCTCTTGTGGCCGTTGTAGCACTCCATTTGGAGTATCAAAACCAATAGTCATATTGATTAATAGTCACTCTTCCTTCCTGTTTCTTCAAGAACCTTTCTTGCCCTCATAGTCATAAACATGCCATTGCCATCTCAAATCCATCTTTTCCATGTCATCTGGATGAATTTGTTGCAAGTCTCATGTACAAGTTATGGACTATTTGGTTGACCTAGCAAAGAATGCCACAAATAATAGCATCACTTAAGTATATCAATATTTAATAGAGTAGCTGCATTAATGTGTGCTAGCAGTAGAAACTCATAGGCAGTATTGAACTGCTTCATTAGTGCTGCTGTGTAGTTATTTGAAGAGGACGACAAAAAGCTATGCTCTGTGTGCTTGAACTTGAGCTAGACATCCCTTTAACTTCTGGTTCATACACCTTGAGGTTGTTGTAGAGATCATCCATGCTCATTGTATCCAAATCAGCTTTATTCCTCCACACAACAGCATGTGTGTTCCACTCAGGTGACAAACTTCTTAATAACTTTTGATTAACATCTTCTTGTAAAATCTTTTCATCTAAAAGCTCCAACTGACTTACAAGATTTTAAAGCCTATCAAAATTTTGATCAAGCATCTCTGAGCTTGGAGCAGTGAAGTTTTCATATTGCTGCTTTAAGAGATTCCTTTGAGTCTTTCTTGTAGCTGCATTCCTACTAAATATCTTTTCAACAGCTTTCAGTAACTTCTTAGCATCCTTTATTAAGTTAAACTTTAACTGATGTTCATTGGGAATGCCCATCATTAAAGTACTTCTAGCTTTCACCTTTAATCTTCTCTGAGCCTTTTCTTCAGCAGTTATAATAGGCATCTCTGTCATAACTCCTTCCATAATTTTTGTTTTTGGCAAGGTTGCACCATTCTCTATGACTTCTCACAGTGCATAGTCTATCATCTGGATATATTGTTCAATCCTCATCCTTCATATCTCATACTCACTAGGTTTGAGCATGGAAACTTTAGATGCAGCCACCATGTGTGCAGAATCTTGATCCATATCTTTTAGCAAAAACAGGTTCTTCTTATTCACAGCTTCTCAACAAGCTCTGATACCACTTGTTGATCCTATTTCAATAAATCGAATTCCTTAAGCTTGTTTAAGGTTTAGTTATATTAGATAAATCTAACACAACTATAGTAGAAACTGTGTTTAAATGTATTAAAGATTATGCATAATCTAATCTTTAATATTAAGAAGAAATTATCAAGGAACAGTAATTCATTGAAACATATCATTCAACAAATAAGTCAAATATTTTAATGGGAAATTAATACGATACTCTCAAGTATTAGGGTTTACAAAGACCTTGAAGCTATGAATTAGACATCTAAGAATTTAAAATATTGATAAAGATAATAAAAAGATATCAAACCTTTATGCCTAGGACTTCTTTTCTAATACACCAAGGAGCCCTAGCCGGCTTTACATTACTTCCTAAGTATCCATATCTTTCTATATACAAATAATTAATACATATATAGTAAGCAGTCTAATAACATACAGTACTAAACTTATGAATCTCAGCAGCATTAACGTAATCTCTGAGCAGTCTTAACCCTTGAGCCAGTACTTAATTTCACTAGCAGTAGTAACTCTTGTACTTGACGAGTAGTAAGCACTTAGAATATTTCACTAGCACGTGTAATATTCATAGTAGTAGTAAACCGTGGTACTAGACTGTAGTTAACACTTAGCATATTTTCTTTAAAAATTCATGAGCTTGCACTAATTCCAACAGAGTACATTAACACAAAATGAGCAGCAGTAAAATTCAAAACAACATCAGAAAATTTTAATCACGAATGTTTTACTATGTTTGAATTGTTTTGTATTCATGGCCTTTGTTGTTTGTAACTTATATTATTTGCAATCAAAACGGTATTTTGCAACAAAAATAAGTGGAGGGGAAATAGCCATTTTTTAAGAAACTAATATAAACTTATAAAATAAATTGTTTAGATTAATTAGCGTCAGTTTCGGTCCTGATGATTGTTATGATTATCTCCAGGTTTTTATGCAGCGCTTTCTTTTTTGTCTTATAAAAATTCGTGTAGGAAATTTTCATTAAAACGAAGAAGGAAATTTATCAAGACGCTGGAGACGGCGTTAGGAATTATCCTGACGGCGTGCTGTCTCCAAGCTATTGTAAAATTTATATTTTTTTATAGTATTTCTGAAAAATAAATGTGCAATACTTAAAATTTGTAATTCTTTTATAAACCTACAAAACCAATGAGTTTGATAATTTTCTCAACCTATCTTTACTGCTTTGTAGAGTCAACCCTAATTTCACATTGGATATTATTATATCGCACATTTTATGCTTGGTGTATTAGTCTTTGTCTTTGATTACAGGTTATATATGATAAGAAGAAGCTTGGAAGTTCTTAGGAAGTTTCATTGGACAATTCTTGGAGGACGATCTAACCAGTTATCACATGTTTCTTCTCCATTATTGAGAAATCAAGGGGAGTATTAGTTTCTTTTACTTGTTTTCTTTTCCCTTAATTCGTGTTTACGGGTACTTCTATAGAACATTAGGGACAATGTTCAACTTAAGTGTAGGGGGAAAATAAGCCTTAGAAACTATTCTTTCATTTACCATTTGCTTTGTCCATAAAATGATGGGCAATATATCAAAACATAGCATAAAAAGTAATTTTAACCCAAATTTAAATTTTTTTATGACACATACCGACAAAAATTGAGTATTAATAGCGTCTCATGGATAAGAATGTATATGACTGTCACACCCCCAGACGGGGCCTAGACGGAACGCGTGTCCGGGGGCGTGACTTGATTGATCATCTCAAGTACAAAGCATAAAGAACGACCTCTAAGGGTACGTTTTGAAAATAAACACCGTTGCATAGATTGAAAATAATAATAATAAGTTTTACATCAATGAAATTTAAAGGATTCACAGTTTAAAATGCGGAAGCTTAATTTAGTTCAACAACGGTATTTAAAACATAGATAAATCTCTTGGTAAATCGGTACGGGCATATAGACTTCACATAAGTCAATCAACAGCATCCATGCTAAGCACCTGAGAAAAACATGCTTAAAACGGTCAACATAAAGTTGAGTGAATTCATAGGTTTAGTTCAAACGTTATTATAGTGGACCACAAG